>CAODLS010135108.1:0-25068 GCA_948243855.1 Flueggea neowawraea | reverse complement strand
GAAATCTCTCTCAGAATCACCTTTAATGCTGTTTGAAGAACTCCCAGAACTACCATAAGATATATGCTGAAAAGGGAAGTAAATTGCCCAGTAAGTTAATATTCCAACTCCAAAACTACTTTCAGGAGACCACAGATTGGGAAAAAAACCCACCTTCACTCCAACTGTACATCCAATCGTTTGGGAAGGGCGAGCTACTGCATAACTTTTAACAATCAGATGAACAAGAGAGGTTTTTCCCACACCTATTGAAAAAAGTTTAAATTAGACAAATGAAACTTTATTTTAAGTCATTAAAACTGAGGAATATAAAGTACACAAAGAAAAAGCTGCTTTTGTATAGAAAGATGGATTGTATACATATCATGGAAAATATGTTCAATATCTCCCTACACGCTCTGCAATAAACAAGAGCATAATTTATTCAGTTGAAATTGAAGAATACAGATAACCTACAGACTCAGATACGCTCTTGCGATACATTGTGGCTTAAGTACAAGAACACGCTGAGCTTACACATTCCAATTGTCTCATTTCAGAACCAAGATTAACCAATACAAACTCACATAACACTGCAAGAATTTAAAGTCCTAATTATGACTTTTGACCAAATAAAAAAGTCCTAGTTAACACAAAAGAACTTAGGTTGTATTACCTACACAAACTTATCCACAAAAAAAGAAAAATATATCCTCACGCCAATGTACAAAAAAAAAAAGAAGATAATACAGTCTCTGTACCTGTCATAAAATAATTAAGTTTCCAGCATCTACGACAAGTCATATAAGAAATGAACTAATCTACCAAATCCATCTTCCCCATATCTAAACAAAATTATTGAGAATTTCTGCATGCCAAAAAAAAAACTGCAATAAAGATATAAATCCCTGTTTGTTTGTTTTTACCTCTTCTTAGATCCTACAACTATGTAACAATCTAAACCAGGACATTTTTTCTTCCTTTCTTCAAAATACAACCTACAATTTAGCATTCAAATCTAAAAGACAGGACAGTGATCTGCATTGCACTTCAAGAACGGTTAAAGCATTCTTGAAAGAAAACTAGAAGCTTAAGCCTGATTGTACTAAGGGCATCATCGATTCAAACCCTGCATCAGAACTAGCATAAGCCTTAACCTGCTGAAATTGTCTACTCATGGACTGCTCAGTGCTCAACCATATAAAATCGGCAGATGACCAATCCAAAGCCTCATGACATTTCCACATTTCCACATTTACAATCTTACTATCTGATCTTACAACTTTTTAACAGCAACGGGACAATTCTTTTTTGCCATCCGTAAATGAAGTTCCTCTGTTTTAAAACTTTACATTGATCCACACTTCCAGAAAGTTGCATAAGCTGAGCATTAGCATCCATGCATGACACAAACGTAACTCTAACCCCAGAAACAACGATTCATCAAACACAAACTATCTAGACATACAATGATAGAATCTAGATTATAGAAAACAACCCAATAACCAGACTGAATTACGAATTTGAACTAAACAAATCAAAAAAAAATTACAAGTACCTGAATCACCAACAACAAGAACTCGAACCTGACCGGAAGGCGGGCCACCATTCTGGTCCTTGCTTTCCCTCTCACGGTCCCGCCAAAACATATCTTCTCTCTACGAGTAAAACCCAACCAAACAAAATAACCTCCAAGTGTCAGGTACCATGAAACAAGCAAAAACTAAACAAGAACAACAAAATCTCCAAATGGGTGCCTCTGAATCCAATCCAAAACCCATACTACTTCATAACCAACACAAGATCCGGGCTCATAGTGAAGAACCCAGAAGTGGAAATGCTGCACCAGGCAAAACAAGTTATGTAACAGATCTAGCCGTGAAATCTCCAATTGGGTCCCTATAAATTAGAAAAATAAGCACTGGATTTGTCTTCAAATCCGATACAGGGATCAGTTTGATGTGAATCAATACTGGAATCAAATGAAAGTTGTTTTCTTTTTCAAGTTTAAAATGTGTGATTGATATACTGTATTGTTTTTGTGGGTTTATAGAGGAGAATATAATCATAAAAACAAGGAACCGATTGTGCGCGAAAAATAAAAAAAAAATAATTGAAGGGTTAAATTAGATTAGATCGGTGGTGATGATGGCGAGTGGGTTACACCTCGAGGTTGTGGGAATCGACAAGGGAGAGAAAGGGCAACGGGGAAGTGTGATAACGCGCTGGGAAACAAGATGAAAAAATAAAAAAGTAACTTGTTGAGAGTGGGATTTGAACCCACGCCCTTTCGGACCAGAACCTTAATCTGGCGCCTTAGACCAACTCGGCCATCTCAACTTTTATTTTTCTTTTAAATAAATAATTAAATCTTTCTTGTTATTGACTTTAAACTACATTTTGTTCTCTCATAACCCCATTTGAGAGGTGGTTCATTCCTCTCTCTATACATAAATTCCCAATTAACTCAAGTTAGGAGATTTGCGAATCGAGTAGCTTACACTATTATTAGATTATTTGCTTTTTTTTATGTGGGGTTCCACCAAAACAAATTGTTTTTACATTAAATTATGTAACAATGTGTGTCCATTCCGGGTAGAGCAATTGGTAGTAGTGGGTTCTGGTGCAAGCGAATTCGCAAGTTCGAATCCTTCAAGCAACGCTCTTCCAAAATTTGGACTTGCTTACTGTGCGATGTTGGACCTTTTGATAAGCCCAGACAAAGTGGAGGGGCCTGGGTGGTTGATTCCAAGGCTAGCTCCCCCAAGGTTTACCCTACTCAGTGTGTTGCTCGACGAGCCTCGCCAAAGGATGTATTGCTCAATCGGCCGCTGAGTAGGAGGTTCCTCGTCATAAAAAAAATATGTAACAATGTGCCATAAGTGTTGGACTTCATGTTTTAGGGACTATTATACAACTATATGTTCATGTTGTTTGTTTAGGATATACTGAATAAAAGTAAGTTAGAAATTGGTAAATTGCATGAAAAAAAATTCATAAAAAATTGCAATTCTTTTTTTGGAATTGAAATATTTAATATATTGATAGATTAGGTGGAAAACAAACACTATAGAATGAACATCCCAAAGATTTTGAAGGCCTAACAAGGGTCTTAAACCAACATTTTGATCCTTGATGAAACCCATAATAATGGTAATGAGTATTGTGGTAATTATGTTGTCCACCCACAAAATTTTGCAAAATTTACTCTGTACGGATCACTTTTGTTTAATACAGATGAACTTTCTAAAAGTTTGTTCGTACACGCGTCACTTTTCAATTCACAGACATATATTTTTATTTCGTACGGATATGATGTTTCATACGAATAAGCTATGTTGTTGTTATGTTGTTTATATGTTTTTTTTTTGTTTATATATTATTTGAATGTGGTTTTATTGATATATTATTTATATGTGTTTTATATGTTGAAAACAATAAATAAATAAATAAATCTGAATTTTTATATGTTATTGATTTGTTGTTGATACCTTGTTTATATATTGTTTTCAATAACATATAAACTTCATATCAATAACCTTTTGCATCTGATTTTTCAAATTTTTTTTGTTTAATTTCCAGTGATTGTGGCACATTTTGTTTGACTTTTGTTGAATTCTTTGTAGGTTCAAAGAGGAATATGCCTCATCCATTCGATGTTAAGCTTTGTCATTTAAGGCTTGCTTCTCTTCTTTACCATTATGGAAGGATGAGGTATGTTGACATTTATAAAAGTGACTATGAAGGTGAATCAATCAAAAAGCCTTGGAACGATTTTCTAGGATATGTTTCCTTATTGTGCCTTAGAAAAACAAGAGTAGCTGTTAGTGAGCATTAGAAAACTAGTGGGAACGATTTTCTAGTTAAGCCTGCAAAAATTAAAGATTTGGTTTGCTTGTTTTGTCCTAAAAATAAGTAGTTTGGTTTTCTAGTTAAGCCCGCAAAAACAATGTGTAACGGTTTGCTTGTTGATCCCGCAAAAATAAGTGTTGTAAACGGTTTTCCTCCACCCGAAAGTAAGGAAGATAGTGGATTGAAATTCTCTAGAGGATCTAGAGGAGTGGATGTAGGTCAATGAGGACTGAACCACTATAAATCGGATTTGTGCTCTCTTCCCTTGCTCTCTCTTAATTACCTTGCACTTGCATTTGATTTATATTGTTATGTGTGGATTGGATCTTTAGTTTTAAGTTACTTCCACATTTAACTTTAATTTTGGTTTAGAATAACTTTGTCATTTTGTTTTAGTTTGCAAAAGATTTTCAACAAAGTTTTTAACTTGTTAGAAATCCAATCCACCCCCCTCTTGGATTGTCATTCCATTGCGTAGTGGGACTTACAACTTGTGCAACCATTTTCCACTCTAAACTCACCCAAACACAGCAAGAACGCCTGTCCTCTTCTCTCCTTTCCTTCCCATCATTTCCTTTCAATTTCTTGAGGTAAGTATGTTCTCTTCTTCCATCTCTTGCCTTCCTTTCATGCTAGAAGATGTAGGTTTCTTGGGTGTTCTTGGATGTGATGAATTATGTGGGTTTGAGATAGGTTTCGATTTTTGAGTGAAATATATTGGATTTGAGTTGGGTTTTAATTGATTTTGGTAGAATGAGCATATATTCGAATGGGTTAATCTTGGGTTTGAAGATTGGGGTTGAATTTGATGAATTAGGGTTTGGTGGATGAAGAAATTTGGGATTCTTGATGATTTAGTGTTCCTTTGGTGTAATTGATTGTTGATTCATATGATCAAACATGTTTGAAGATTATTTAGGTGATTTGAAATAGTTTGTATCGGGTTGTACGAATTTTGTGGTATTTTTTAAAATATTTATGTTGTACGGATTAGAATGTAATATTTCCATTGTTTGAGGTCTAAAATGTGAAAATGAAATATTTGGAGGACTGAATTGTAAAATTTGAAAAAATTAGGGAGTGAATTTTAATTGACCATGACCTTAGGACTAAATTGTAATTTACGAAATGTCTGATTATCGAAGGGAAAGGTTAGATATTCAATATAAATAGGTTTTTCGATGTCATCTTGGGTTTCAGACATGTATTTATATTCATATATTTTGGTATCGCCACAGTAACGTATTTGACTCTGATATACTCTGTTTGCTTTTAGCTTCGTGTACCTGTCGAGATAACCAGTCATCCACTAGTGGTGCGTGACTAGATCTTCTGCTTTGACATCCATGTTAGCTGGATGCCATTTTAGACACATAAGCTATGTTTTAGAAATTATTTTGTTATTATTGAGCTCAGACATTTGTATGTAATATAGATTAATTAAAGGACTGAAAATCCTAAAATTTGACAGATGTGAGATTTTTGTAATATGTAATCTATTTTGAATTATTATATTTTTTGTAATAAATATTTTGTTTGAAAATTAAATATATTTTTTGGAACTATTCATTTGTCCTGCATGTTGCCTACTTAAATATATATTTATGTATAAATTATTCTGACTGGGGTAATGTAGTCTTTGGTATACCAATGTTTGGTGAAGGTCTAGTTACCACAGTAACATGGTAACTTATGTGTCCGGCTAGACACGTGATTTTGTCTGATTCTGGTGGCACCAGTCCACTTGTCTGCTTCTGATTATGTTTGCTTTTGGTCCTTTGTCTGATTTTTTGATATACTAATTACTACGTTTGACTGCATGTTGTTTGTGTTCTGTACGAAATATTTTGAGAATGGTTTTTGAACTAATATTAGTATATATATGTGTGTGTATTAATATTATTGTATATACATGTATGCGGTATTTTCAAAATGGTTTATGTAAGGATTTGGAGTCGCTCTAGAGTGTTCTCCTCACTGAGTATTTTCACTCCATTTTGTGGCTTAACATTTTAGAATTTTGTTTCCAATAATTGGTTGACAACCTATAATCAGTGAGACACCTCACACCATATAGTGAGTGTCCTTTTATTCATGCTCTTTGTATTTTTGTATTAGAGCTCCACATTGGGATGCTAAAAGGTTACTGAGTACTGACAATTATTTTGTTAACTGGATTTTATATACAAATGTTTATACATTTATTTTGATATAGTATTATATTTTGATATACTTAGTACTTTATATATTTTATAATATTTTGATAATTTATGATTATTAAACTGATTAATAAATGACTTGGTAAAACAATTTGGAGCAGATGTTCCAATTATCTGAGGCTTGTGAAGAATGGGTCAGGCATTTGATTCGGTTCGTCTCGTACGCCTGTTAGAGTCCAATCTCAGGTCGCAATAGTGCCATTTGTGTTATTTAATTATAGATTAATTATATTTCAGTTACATAAATCTAGCGTGTTTCTATTTCTAATATTTTTTATGCTTCTTCATTTAATTGTATAATTTTCCCTATTCTTAACTAGAATAATAATCCGACAAACTGTGAATTACAAAAGAGAACACTTATATTGGAGTTATTCATTATTTCTTATAAAAAAAACAATTACACAAAAACACACCTCAAACAAAATTACAACTACATACATATATCGTATAGTTCAATCACTGTTCGGTACATTAAGAAAAACACTTGTGTGTGTTAGAAGGGAAACAGGGACATCTCTTCTATATTAATGTTTAGTTTTGGCCAAAAGACATCCTAATGTACCAAAAGGGGAAGAAAAGGAAAAAAAAAAGTATTTGTGCTAATTAAGATAATTAAAGGGGGATTATATTTATGATTATGTTTAGGAAGAAGTAGAAGGAGAAGAAGATTGGAGAGTAGAAGAGGAAGGAAGCATAAGAGGCATGTGGTCGTAATAGACAACACAAGGACTTTCATGGTTGTGAATTCCATCGTACGTTGTTATCACATATCTTGAGTCTTCTCTATCTCTTTCCACTCTCTTTTTTACATTGCATCCTTCGGTTGAACACTTGTAATAATTCCTGTATTTATAGATTCAATTCATGTTATTAGCGAATTTACAAATTAATCAATATATATATGCATAAAACAAAATATTCTCATTTGATATAAGCAGATCGGCCAAAAATACTGAATCAGTTTCACAAGTTACCTAACTGTTTTTGGCTGAAAAAGTGTAATGCCTTGTGTAAAAAAAGAAGGGAACCTTAGAATGATCACCACTATTTTTCTAAAACTAGTGGTGAATTAAGTCTTAAAAGTACGAATTTTTTTATGGTAAGAGTATTATATAAAGAGGCTTAATTGACTAGTCTATTCACGTCAACTTGTTGCCCAAAGTATTGAAGCTCCCTTGAACAGTGTATGTAGACCCATATATATAGCGTTAAAAATTAAATCTTATTCAATTATCTCGAGTCAAATTAAGTAACACAAATAAATACTGCCAAAAAAAAGTAACACGAGTAAATGAAAATCGATAAATTATTGTTCACAAAGAAACACCAATTGCGTTTTTTTACTATTTAAGAATAAAAACAAGATTAAAATTTTGATGGGTTAAAAATTCTTGTTTTATCTAAATTCTATCTATCGTAGATAGATCTGCATTTAAATTCTTATTTTGTGATTTTGCGCACATCAAAATTAAGATAACAAGATTAAAATTTTTATTTTATTTAAATCCCATCTACCGTAGATGAATTTGAGTAATTAAATTCTTTTTTATGTGATTTTAACCCATCGAATTATTTTTATGTTTAGGTGTGAAAACTAAATGGGTCTATTTTGGTTAGTGCAATGTGTCAGCAAGTTGGCCACCATGCACAAGGACCAGGACCCCATGCAATAACATACATATGTTTAAGCTTTCCAAAGTTCACCACTTGTGTTATTTTTCGGATTAATTAACATACACATCATCCCTTTTCAAATCTTTTTTTACAATTTTTTGAATTTAATACTATGCGTCAAAGATAGGTAAAGAATATTATAACCAGTTTTTGGACTGTATTGTTATATATAATATTAACTTTCTGTGGGCAGATTAAAATTAATATTCGCATTCCATATTGGTGAATAATATAGACAAGTTGGTTAATAATTAATATGGATTTAATCTCTTAACTTCTGTTTTTGGACTATACTGTTATACATTACATCAACTTTCTGTAGCAGATAATTTCAAAAAAAAAAAGCTTTCTGTGGCAGATCAAAATTAATATTTGTATTCGATATTGGTGAGTAATATATTAACAAGGCTTTAATCTATTAATTTCATTATTTCAAGTAGACTATAGTTTGTCCACATTAGTTTGTAACTTGTGCTTCATTTACTGCATGTGATCATACGACTTACAGATATTTTTCTATATGAATATATGGCTCTTTTTACTTTCACGTTTACAATATGTTAGACGATTATCTCCATAAGCATTCTGTTCTTTTTTTGGTAAAAGGTTGACGTGGGTCTAACATGATAATAAATTGTTAGCATGATTATAAAATTTTGTACATGATTTTTACTAAATTTTCGGTGTATACATATGTGTATATATTATTAATAATAATTTTTACATTGCCAGAATAAATTTTGATCGAAATTAAAATGGTCTAATAAATTTAACATTAAATCAGATCTAAGTCGACTCAGCAAGTGTAGTTTTCTGTGTTAAAACCCTAAGTTTTATTTTTTATTCACGACGGACAAATTGAGAATAAAATCGGTTGTAGTCCTTAATTGCATACAAAAATTTCTCTTCTAACATAATATCATTAGAAAAAAAGAAAGCACACAAGAATTCTAATAAAATTTATTAAATTTGAAAAGAAAAATCATATTCGTTGTACATAAAACAATATAAACAAGAGTATGCACACTAAGCAAATTGTTCCAAACTGGTTCAAACATCAATGCATGTATAGACACACCCTATGTATAATGTGTGTGTGGATGGAGAATGCAAGTACGGATAAACACTAAGCTACTTGAAGCTAGATGATCAAGCATTACAATAAACTCTTGCATTAGGAGGAAAAATTTGACGATCAAGCTTCATGCATGTATGTATGTGTATATACATATATTTAAATTGGAGAAGATGGATGATATAGAGGGGTATCGAAGTTTATATATTGTTGGCCGCTTGTTTCACTATGTATACATGCAAAGGACCTTTCTCTAATTAGCTTATAGTAATATTAGAGCCATCTCCAGTATTAATTTAAAGATTGTGATTCAATTTTGAGTAAAAATAAATAAAATGACTTATCTAAAAAAAGTTTAAATGTTGTTGGCCGCCAAAATATATGGATATAGGCACCATATAAATGCAAAGGACCTTTGTTTATGAGGTCCATGATGTGATGATGGAACATTGTTGAGTGGTCGCTGCTCTCAATCTCCAGTTTTGGGAGCTAGTTCTTATCAATTTGTGCCTTTGCAATCATGTTTTGTTTGTTGAATATGACTACCTAGTCAATCACGACCATGACATTAATTCATCCATCTCTCCTTGTGCAAATCAAAAACGCTTTTTAACAAATCAAAAATTCCCAACTTTAATAATCCGCTTTATATGTACATTCTCTCACACGTTCTAAACTTTAGTAAGTGTTGTATCAAATCTATTTTATAATTGTAAACATAATATCACATGACAATAATATGCCAAATAATGTATTCATATTTCATGTAAAAATGACAATTTATGACATGATTATATGATTATTATATATGATTATAAGACGATATAATTCGATTCTTATTTTTGTTGTGTTTACACCTAATATGAATTACCTATCCTAATTTCATGTCATCATATTAGTGATCGATTTGATATAATATTCAAAACTTTAGGCTTTTATAAATCATTTTGAAACAATGAAATTTACTCAATAAAGATATAATGAAAAGACCTTTTAATTAAAAAGCATATAGATATGAATGATTAATCTAATGAACACATTTTCAAAAAAAAAAAATTCACTACACCTTTCAAGCCACTGCTTTATGGATTGATCTTCTTAATAAATTATCTACTTATAAGTTATAAAAACTTGTAAGTTCTAAAACAACTTTCAAAAGGTTGTATACATGTACGGTTTTAAGAGGAAAAGAACTAATTAAGATCATGCAAGCTAGTGGTGAGAAGGAATGCAGTTGATATATATAGGTCCTACCAATGTCATGTGGCTCAGAAGCAAAGAGAGAGTGAGTGATGGTGATACAAAATTGTATTCACAGATGTCAAAAACAATGATTCAAAAACTAACCTTGTCCACGAACAGTAACGCCAAAATCCGACAATGGACGTCTTATTATCAAGATTCAATTCTCGTTGATGAGTACGGTTTTATGAGACAACAAACAAGATAATGATGATGATGATGATTAGAGTTTTTGATTAATAATGAGAGATGAAGATAAAATTGTAAATAATATGAAGAAGGGATTATTTTTTATGTGGTGATTAATTTATTAAATAATTATATATACTAGGTACTTATAAAAAAATTATATATACTAGCTTGCTTATTAAGGGGAATAAGGTTGTATACTTAAGTCAACATTAAGGTATTATCTAAAGATAGTGTTCGACTAAAAAATTATATGAAAGAAGTAATCATGATGATCCTTAGTGATAATCATCTCCATTTTCTTATAAATTTTAAAAAAGAAACTTATTCAACCAAATTGGTATTATTTAATAAAATGAAATAAAATAAAGAAGATAACTATAGCAAGTTTTTAACTCTACCTTGGATTTGGGCTATTCTTGACCGACTTCTTTCCGTACTTCCGCCATTTGAAGCCATCATCCATGATCTCCAACTCCGATTTGGTTCTAAATGCAACTCTACGATCACCAACATCCGCCTTGTTCTTCTTCGTTTCTTTCCTACATTTACTACAAAACATCAAAACATTCCACAATTAGAACATCATTAATCAATCAAATTGCAAAAAAGAAAGAAGAAGAACGATTGAAATCAAAAAATAGTTATTTGGGCAAGTAAAAGGATAATTCATCTAAGTGGGGTATAGGATCACTTGCATGCCATTATTTCTTGATGTTGCACCAACATGACCAGTTGAGCCCTCAATAGTAGTGGTAGAAAATTGTTTGGAAGAATCAATACCCAGTGACGACGATTGATCATAATCTTCAAACACATCATCAAGAACAAGATAATCCGACAGCCGAAACACAGCTGGCGACGGATGGATCATGTGGTGGCTGATGTTTTGAGCATAGAAATTATTATTAGGGTTAGGGTTTATGGGGTACTCCATTATTGCCACAGAGAGATTGAGCTGAAGTGTGGAGAGGGGGAAACAAAATGGGTAAGACACACTTAAACCATATATACATACATAAATTAAAAAAAAAAGGTATAGCTATTTTTCTTTTTGAGCACCATATGTTGTTTCACTACACTTTCCTAAGGAGATGCATCGAAGTTGCCTCAGTGACTGGTGTGAAATTTTACAGTAGACGTGCTTATTATTACAGTAGACGTGTCAAATTTTGACACGATATGATTTAACATAAAATTAAATAAATTTGAATTGACTATAAATGAGTTTAAGTTATAAATAGATTATGAAATAGAAAAAAAAAATTAAACAAGTTCAATATGTTTACTTAATTGGATTAAAAGGATTAACTGGTTACTCAACCCATTTACAACCTGTAGACCCATTTAATTAATTTCTTTTATGAAATATTTAATTTATTATTCTTATTATATGTATTAATATATATATATATATATTGTATTATATTATATAGGTGCAAGGTAAAAGGATATGAAGATTATCAAAAATGATAGTTATGTTTATGTAGAATTAAATTTATTAAAAAAATTATTTCATGTTGGAAATCATAACTTTTTAATGGATATTATAATTTTAGTTGTTTTGTATTTGATTTACCTTTATTTAGAATATTATTGTATTGGTGGATATTATAAATGAATATTTATTATTTTAGTTGACGTTATTTTAGTGTTAATTGTGTATTATAAATAGATTAAATGTGTTAAATAAGTTAAACGTATTAAATAGATTAAACGTGTTAAATAGGTTAAACTTGTTAAACATGTTAAAAGTGTTAAATAGATTAAACGTGTTAAACAAGTCTTGTCGTATTGAACAGGTTAAATTGGTTAACCCGTGACACGTGACCTGTTAACAATAAATGAGTCATGTCATGTAACCCGTTTATTAAACGGGTCATAAACGGGCCAACCCGTTTAAAATTCAGGTCATAAACGGGTTGGCCCGACCAAAATTGTCACCCCTCGATAATGGGATTGATTTAAAGGAGTGCTGTGTATTATGTAATACCTTTTTTGACTAAATATTTCGATAATTTTTTTGTTGAATTTTTAACTAATTGTTTATTTTTTAAAAGTTTAATTTTAAATTTTAAAGTGTTAATTAAATAATTAATAATATTTTTGGAGTGTTAAATTATTTTTTTTATTATTATTTATTTTATTGTTGATGAAATTTATTTTAATTGGAAAAGGAAATAAAATAAGTGTGGGGGGTGAAAATTGGTCAAAAATACATGTTTTGGGCTAAAAATGTGAGACTGGTCGTTTAAAATCAAACTACATGTCGTGTAAGTTAGTGTGCTGTCGTCCGTGCCTAGTTCGGTCGTTCGCGTGAATTTTACATTCTGAACAGTAAACGACATGTCATTTTTGTCAGCCATTTCTGTTTTTGTCGTTCGTGCGCGCATAGCCAGAAGAGAAAACGGCACCGTTTCAGACAAAATGAAAACGGCACCGTTTTAACGAAAGGCAAAACGCACCATTTTGAATAAATCAAACGGCACCGTTTTGGTTCTTTCTTTTAAACCGCCAGAGTTCTTTTTTACTTCTTCCTTCTCCTTCTTTCTTTCTTTCTTTCTTTCTTTCTCTTCTTTTCTTTTCTTCCTCTGTTCTTCGAAAACCCAGAAAACTCAAACCATCAAAATTCGATTCCTTCCACATCTCTGCCTCTCCTCCATCCCGTTTTTCTTATTTTCTTCTATTAAGGTGAGACTTGAATTTATTTGTTCATTTTCTTTCAATTTTTGCTTATTTTTTCGTTTGAATTCAAATGAGTTTCGGGTGAGTTTAATTTCAGACTGAAGCGTTTTAGGTGGATTTTGGGTTGATTTTTTGTTGGTTTTTGATGGAATTTAGTCGAAGAACATGGAAGCAAGCCGAAAATGGTGGTTTGATGGTTGTGGTGAAATCGGGGTTGTGAACGGAAAGTTTGAAGATTGATTTGGACGGGTTGTAGTTGTTTTGGAAAAAACTGGTGATGGATAATATTTCTGGGATTGAATTGAATAGATTGGAAGTGATTAAATGGATTAAAACAGTGAGAAGTTGGTTGAAATTTTGAAATCCCGATTCAATTAGAGAATTGGGACCATTTGGTGTGGTTTATAAATAAAAGGACCAAAACTGAAATTGTGAGTACCGAGCATATTTTTGACGAACTGAACGGGATATTTTACATGTGGATACAGAAATGTAATTTTTTAACGGATACATAAAACTCTAATTTTGAAAAACTTAAGATTAGATTTGTAATTTTAAAAACTAAGACGATTGATTTATAATTTTAAAATACTTAGAAGACTAATTAATAAATTTTAAAAAGTTTCAGCACTAATTTATAATTTTTTGAGGTGTCAGGAACTAAAATGTAATTTTACAAAAGTCGAGCGACTTCCTTGTAATTTTACGTAGATTTTGATTTTTGAGACGAGAGCGATAGATCTTGGACCGAAATAAGTTTTTCGATGTCGAACGAATTTTAGCATTTGAGTTTGCATTTATATTTCCATTTCATACATTCGGTACCGCCACAATACCAGTATCATATTTTGATTTCGTTTAAATTATATTTGTTTCAGCTCCATGTTCTTGTCATCAAGACCAACCCCCTACTAGTGGTGCATGATTGGTCTATATTTGGACTTCAGGTAAGTGACGTGTAGTTTAAACATATAATATTGTGAAATATTAAATATTTATTTTCATAAAATAATTATGCTCTGTATGTCCTCTGCTATAAAATATTATTTTAATTACTTTCTGATTCTGAACACTTGTGCTACGAGGATAAGCGTAGCATGTGACATACCATAGTGAAGGCCCAATTATCAAGAATGATTTATTTTTAGTGGCGCTGGTCCACGTATAATTTGAGGTCTTATTTTAGTATCATTATTAAATTCTGTTATATTTATATATTTATAAATTTTTGATAAAAATATTGTTTGACTGTATGTTGTCTGATTTGTTTGAAATGATTGGAAAATGTTTTCAAGAATATTATTATTAGTAGTTTGTATATTATATTATATTTATACGTTTGCGTTATTTTCGAATTATCTTCAAACGGTTTATGTTTCGTCCCTCAATGAGATTTATCTCACCCCACTCCCCCTAACATTTTCAGGTACACTTTTGGCGTTCAGTACCTGTTCAGCTCTTGGTACTCAATGAGGCATTCTTTTTGATAGTGAGTGCTCCTTTTGTCGGGCTCTGTATATTTTGTAGTAGAGCTCCATACCGATTACTGTCGAGTTGTGGGATTTATGTTTTGTATTTTGACTTTATGATATTACGCTTTTCTTTGTCTATATTTTTACATAGATACATATACATATATATTATTATATATAAGTACATTTTAAGTTATAAATTGTTTTTATTATTTATATGTAATGATTTAATAAATGTTTTTACTAATTGAATAGTCTTGTTAGAATATCTAATCTCCAAGGCTTGTACGAGATGAGTCGAATTTCCTTAAACGGTTTATCTCGTACGCCGGTCACGATCCAAATTTGTGTCGTGGCATATTACCACTCATATAGGAGGTCACAAATACAACCTAGGTTATAGTTTAACAATTAAGGTGTGTTTTTACCAACTCATAAGAGTTTTTAGGATGAGTAACTTCTAAAACATTTTCATTTTCCGAATCAATCTTGTTTTGATCTTGGTGGTTGGAGTGTTGAGTGAAAGATTTGTTAGTTTTTATGTGGAATTACTCGAGTAAGCTTTGTGTTACTCGAGTAAGATAGGGTGTTAATTACTCAAGTAGATCATTGTGTTACTTGAGTAAATTGTGTTCTGGGATGAACATGACGAACACCTGGAGATGTGTTACTCGAGTAAACTTGAGGCTTACTCGAGTAAGCATTGGATCTGGGCAGGGGTATATAAGTACCCCCACCCGACTCTATCGTTCGCTCACTCTCATTTCTTTTTAAGCACTCTCAATCTGTCCAGGAGTCATTTTCGTTGGTTCCCTTCTTTCCAGATCATCCCTTGAGGTAAGATTGAGCTTTCAAACTCTTTTTTACTTCATTTTTCATCATTATTGCATGAATGTTCATATTAGAATTTTTGAATAATTGTTCATAGGCTCTTGTATGTGTTGTTTATGTAAGAATGTTATCAGGAGTTTGTTAGATCGTGGCTTTAAGAGTTTAGAAACACCTAGAAATAGCCTAGATTCGTGGGAATCAAGGATGGTTAGAAATGGGTTTGAACCATTTCGGGTTTGGGTGATTATTTGTATTTGTTGAGTTGTTCTGATGGTTTGACCATAGATTTGAGTTCATGGGTTTGTTTATTGGCAATGTGGGTGTTTGAGATCAGTTTTGATCGGTGAAATCCAGAGTTGGTCGACTTTGGAGATTTCTGGGTAGTGTCTTACTCGAGTAAGCACATGAACTTACTCGAGTAATCGATGTGTTATCTTACTCGAGTAAACGGATTGCTTACTTGAGTAAGCTGAGGTTGGTCTTACTCGAGTAACAATTTGGCTTACTCGAGTAAGATGGGAGGTTTCTTACTCTAGTAAGTGACGAGTTACTCGAGCAAGATGGGTCCTTGGGGACTCGTTTTGTAATTTTGTATTTTGTCGATTTCTGAGAGTTTGATGACTTATTTGGAGATTCTGACTACTTTGAAAAGTTAGTTAGTTATCGTAGTATAGTTTGGGACTATTTTGTAATTTGTCAAGTCCTGGGGACTAGAACTTAATTTTGCACTAGTCAAGGATCAAACTATAATTTTATGTAGATTTTGTATTTTGGATCCAGAGTGGTAGATCATCATTCGATATGGATCATTTGGGATCTTTCGAAAGTTTGTATCTGCATTTGCATATTATGCATCTGGTATTGCCACGGTACCGTATTTTGATTTGACTCTGATATATCCGTGGATATATATTTGTTCTGTTCAGCTTCTTGTTCGTGCTCGAGAGACCAGCCACCGATGAGTGGGGCCTGACAGGTGGTTTGCACTTGGACTTCCAAGTGAGTGAATAACAGCTTCAGACACATAGGCTGTGTCTCAAACTGTATATGTTTTTGTTGTGTATTCATCATACTTTGAATATGAACTAATCCAAGGATTGACTAATGATAAACTGATTATGTGTATTAATCAGGATTCTGCTTTGAAATTGATATATATGTACTATATATCCCCTCTCTGATTTTGATGCTTCTACGCATACTTTCTTTGATAATATACATTAGTATGCTTTTATTTTTTGATATGAGACACCTACTGTTACAGGGTAAAACAGACCTTTGGTATACCAATGCTTTGATAAAATCAAGCTATCAGGGTTGCTGGTCACCATGTGTCCTGATCCAGCACATGATTTGATATGGATTATGGCGGAGCACACATACTCTGTTATTAGTGTCACGTGCACGCCTTCTGCTTTGGTCTGATATATCTGTATATGTATTTTGACTCGGAAAGTGAAAATCATTTTATACGCCTCTGTATTTATGATTGCTTTGTATGTGAACCCTTTTGCGAAAGGATTTCTGAAAAGTTATTACATATGTATAGATTTTATATGTATGTATGATAAATTATATCTGCATGTGTAGTTTTGAACTATTTTCAAAACAGTCTTTATGAGACACGTATGAAGCGATCTGGAGTGTTATTTCTCACTGGGCCCTGACCCCATTTGTTTCTCTATTTATGTTATTCTTATTGAGCAGGTTCACAAATTTTGGCTTTCTGCAACTGTCAGCATCCAGTCTAGTGAGGCTTCTTTTGGTTAGTGATGCCCTTTTGTCATGGCTCGTCTTTTGTTTTGTAGAGCTCCGCATCTGGATGTAGTTGGGTTATCAGGTTGCCATTTTGGCTTTTGATTTATGTTTCGTTGGTTTCTACATTTATAACTTTTGATATATATTTATTTATATATATTTGATTTGTGATGTTTTGATTACTTAACGTTTTAACAAAATTTTTATAAACTTGAATCGTTTGGGTATTATGTTCTGATCTATGAGGCTTGTGCGAGATGGGTCAGGCTCCCACAGACGGTTCACGGAGCTAATTTTTTGTTGAGTGTTGATGACATGGAGCTTATTTATGAACTGCGGGGCTAACTTTAGAAGACTTTACGTTGAAAGATTTCATGCTTATTATTCATATTTCGTCCTTGAACAACAATTTTGTAGCATAACTAAACTTTAATACGAATTGATCGGTCAAAAATAGGGTTAGAATTTGTTGGTTAGTATAAATACTCTTACTAAGAGAAGTCTTAATCTTTGTCCACAGTTAATTGTTAATGCTATTTTTCTGCGTTTTTATTATGAACATGAGTTGTTAAACTATTTTCTAGTTAAGGTATAATCCAAGTTCAAATTCAGTAAATTGTGAGGTTTTTTCTAAAGTGCTCTTCATCGTTCATGCATTTACTTTATTTATACGCTATTATTTTATTATTATTCTATTAATTGATTTAATAACAACCGGTTGAATTGATTAACGTCATAATATATTTCCAGTTAGAACTGTAGATCCATGATTGCATGTTTAACATAAGTGGTAACTTAATTATGTTGTTGTGATAGTGTGTTTCAACTGTTATTAAGGAAATTTAGTAATCTAGTCTAAATAAACTACAACCCCACATTTTTTGGCTTAGGTAGGGTCTCTATAGTTTGTATTGATGTCGATAGATTAAATTCTGTAATGCGTCCCAGGGGTTGTTTGTTGGTAAGAGAAGTAATTTGCAGGACGTCTCGAACCTACAGAAATAATTAGTAGATATTGGTTATTGAATGCGTCACCTATAACTACAACTTGTGTATATGAATGGAATTGATTTTTTTTCTATCGCATGTGATCAATTTGTTATGTAAGACAGAGGCGTACCTTGACTAGACCTTCATATTATTGATTTTTTTCTCTTTATTATTTTTGTTCTTTGCTGCTTGATTTCTGGTTTCGATTTTTTTTTATTCCTTCCTTTAGTTTTGTTTTCAAAAAATTACAAATTTTTCATTTTCTTTTTCATTTCATTTGGACAAGTTTAAACTAATATCTGTGAATTCAACTCTACTCATCATTGTGCTCACATTTATATTTTCAAAATAAGAATTTAATTTGGTAGTTTGATACTCATCTAGTTTATTATATTGTTATGGCTTAAGTTATGCTCTTTTTTCACCCATTTTCTCAAAGTTCATGTGTATCTCTCCTCATGCCTAAGTATTGGGCTTCTACTTGTACTATTTGATAAAGATTTAATGAAGATTATCTCATGTTCAAAAAACAACGTGTGTTAGGGAGAATAATGATTTTAGAAGGATTTATCAAGACTACTTGTGAGGCTTTATTTTTCTTTGAAAAAGAAAAGAAAAGGCTCATTTATTATTTTTCTGGTCTAGTATGTAAAATCGAGGATCAATTTATTTTAAAAACTTAAGCCGAGGGACTACCTAATTATGTTTTTAAATCACGGGTTTTTTTGTATAGATTATGGAAAATATGAGGGATTAAAAACTTAATTCTCTATGTATTAAATGATGTAAAATAAAAAAATTTGGAAAACATCTTTGACAGCTCACATTACAACACAAATCTAGAAAATTATCTGTATACTTAATTTGCAAGTGCCTGTATTTCGTGTATAATTACTTTTTTTAATAAAAAGCTAGAGGGTAAAGACTCAGTGGTGCACCATAGCATCTCAATTAGGTTGTCACCTCAATAACACCTTCATCATTTTCCTGCACTCCTAAGTATTATTAAAGCAAAAGAAAATCAATACAAAAATGTTTGAAAGTTCAAAGGAGCTACACAAAGTAGTAGCATTCTCTTGAACAGAAATCATCATAGATAAAACTGTTACAAAAATCTAGATAACTGGGCTACCATTGTAAGCCGTTATGGCGTGCTCCATAGTTAGCAAGTATATTTGTCACCTTGTTTCCCTCCATGTATATATGCGATATTACCAGTGAAATATGATCAAGAATGCGAAGACAAGTAGCCCACTAAATCCGACAACACCAACGCCCTTTAGAAGGCCTAAATTTTAACAGATAAACAACAAAAGTGGAAATTGTATAATTCCTTAGTCTCGGCAATTGTAGATAAAAATGACAGCTCAACAAACAATTTTTTTTTCTCGTATATTTTTCTCCTTTACGTATGCACATATATATAAATAAAATAAATAGACAACTCGACAAAGACTTTTTTTTTTTGACATTTGCAAACAAGTAATGTTTGGTGTTTTAACTTAAAACATCTTAAATAATTGATAAAAATGTCTTCATTTTATTACATTTTTTTAGGGATAGTTTTGATAAACTGAAATGAACAATTTATTAAAGGGAAATTAATTTTCAGATTCATGAGTAGGTAGGTCCTCGTATTTTTAAAATGTTGCATACATGTCTTTGAGGTGAAAATTGGGTTGCACTTAAGCCATTCCGTCAATAGTTTGTTAGTATTCAGTTGATATGTTGCTGATGTGTCTTATTTTTTTGTTTGAAAAAAAGAGACAAAAATACCCTTAAAACCATAATTCCTTTTTTGCTACTTCCCTTCTTATTCTTCTTCATATTAATCCTAGAAAGATAAGTTTTTATCTCAACCTGATTTTTTACAGAGCCCTCATTAGCAACACAAGTACCCAAATTTTTAGGTCTCTTCCTAGTGTGTAAATGATAGCTTGTAAATGATACCCGAATTCAGTTAGTTATAGAAAGAACAATATTTTTCCACTATGTAGAGTTGGTTCCATTTTGCTTATTTAAATTAAATAACATTCTTTTTTGTGTCGACAATGTTTCAGAAATCACCTTAATCTATTGGAGCTTTTTCAATCGATTTGCTAATTTTCTCATAAACAACAAATCCAACCTTAATAACAAAATCAAAGCTCAACCAAAGGGAAACACTTCTCAACCAAGATCGAACTGGAAAAATTCGGATTCACTTCTTCAATCATTGATTCTAATTGTCTAATTGGCTTAACACATAAAACAAAAAATCAAATAACAGAAACCCATAAAACCCATAAAACCCACATCCAAACTCAGAAAATCATTAAGCTATTTGCCTTTCCTTTGATTAAGATTTGTTGATATGTCCCAATCGAAAAATGGGTAACGAAAATTTCTTCTTGAAGCTCATGTATAGAAGCCAAGAGGAAGTAAGTGAGAATCAAACTCCTAAACCAAAAAAACCATCAGAAAAAATCCAACCAACGTTGAGTGAACTCATTTATCTTGGAAAGAATGGCGTTTACGATGCGAGCCGTGAAGGTATAGCCCAACTCGATGAGGGTGGAAAAGGCCAGAGCTCGTGTCTTCAATTTCTTTAGAACCGCATGCAAGTCTATCCCTAATATCAAGGAGATTTATAGTCTCGACGTTGTTGTTACGGGCTCACAGCTTCGCTCCTTCATCGCCTCCCAGATCCACAAAAAATTCTCACATCACTAACCAACCTCCTTCTCCGTCGACTTCTCAGATCTAGGCTTATTCTCGGCGGCCTTCTTCTTTGCAGTCCTGATCTATTCCTCTCTTCTCTCTCTCTATCTCTCTTTATAGTTTTCCTTTTGACGTCCATCTCTCTCTCCTGTCTCCAGATCGACATCCAACAACTGTGAATCCAGAGAGAGAGAGATCGATGGATAGAACAGATAAACAAAATATGAGAGAATGAGACATAAGAGGATTGACTATGGGTTTTTAATATAAGGAAGGGAAATTAGGTCATTTTGCAATTATGTTTACTCCGTTAGTTAAAATCAAGTTTCAGAGACGTGTACATCCAGAAAAAGGTAGGATTTACCTAATAATTAGGATATACTTCAGGGACTTAGAAATTATTTTTCCTTTATTAAATTAGCCTGAGTTATGATAAGAAAACTTGTCTCAACTCAAGATACCAATATTTTTTAACTCCTAAAAATGACGTGATGTTCAAATTCAATCATAAATTAAAAAATAACAATTAATATATAATTAAATAGAAGGATCAGAATCTTACCTCTAGAAACGCATCGAAAAAACTTGATTGGATATATAAGAAAATGCTAATCGCCACGAACCACAGGCGTGTTAACGACATAAAAGTGATATGCATCTGCGACCTAAGAACTAGTCGAACAATCTATTGCATGAATGAATGGAGTATGCCACGAAGAAGAACTTCTTCTCCTTCTAGCTACCAGGCCTGACGACACACACACACCCCCTAAAAGGGACAAGTGTTTTCCATTTTTCGTATTGTGAGTAGTGACTATTTAGCCAATCCTAATTAGGGTTTTTGTGCACCTATTGACATAAGTGCTAGGTAGACTCTCTTACAATATATGTAGAAATCATTTACTAAAACCCATTAGGAATATGTAGGGGTGTAAGCGGTGCGATTTAGTCGATTTTAAATCTTTAAACCAGATCGTGTCGTAAATTGCGGTTTGAAAAAATTGCAATCGTAGTTAAACCACTAGTGCGATTAAATCAACTAAATCTAACTAGCGGTTGCGGTGTGGTTTGGTCAGGTTTTTGCGGTTTGTATTTATTAAATGTTTTAAAAAATAAAACAACTAAACAAAGTAAAATAAATAAAAACATTGAAAAATAAAATTAATATAGCTTCATTAGAATTGTTATATCTTCGAAATATGGAAGTTTCCTAAAAAATAAGAAATGTTGCATCAAAATACATTAATGTTTATCAATTGTCCTCCCAAAATAAGTATAATTATCCAACTTCTTAACCATATATCAATTAACATCTAACTAATATTATTGTATACTTATTGTTAACATACACAATATATATTTTCAATTGCAAAAAAAATATAAAAAACCACACATAATCTATCGAACATCAAATCGGCGAGTTTATAAAATTATGATATGCAACCAATCTGAATTGTTAAAAAACCACAAACTACAGTGCAATTGCGATCGAATTGGGCAATTTTTGTGGTACAACAGTTAAACCTTATACCCCTAGGGACATGGATCAAATTGGATATTTATTCCAATTTGGGTTTCCAACTGTAACCCTTCATCGGCAGACTTGTTAACACATATCTATCTCTCTACTCATTTTCTATTGAATTTACTTTAGCAATCTAATATAAAAAAAAAAACCACAACCCCCAAAAAAGACCACAAGTACCCAATCAATCAATGGCAATGAATGATGTACAACCTTCAAAATACATGGTTGCATTGAAGTTTCAAAAATATAGTACCACGATCTCCAAATAAAAAGACTCATTGCCCCTCAACTTTCAAAATAAAAAGACTTGTATCCCCTTATCTCTTCCTATTAGCACATGAGATGTTTCCCAAAATGCTAATACATGGTTTTTCCCAAGGTGCTTGTCCCACCTTCTGTCATCTAATGTTCGCGAATGACATGCTATTATTTTGTTATGAGGCCAAATGTTTTGTGAACACCTTGTTCAGATTTTGTATAGCGGCGGTTCCAAAATTTGTTGGAGAAAATTGTTATCTTGAGTTACCAGCTCAATGTGTAGATCTAGGCTTAAAGCTATGAATTTTTTGGAAGAAAGGGTTATCAGGCAAGATGAGTAGAATATGCGGAAATCAAGAGAGAGAAAAATCACACACACAAAAGAAAACAACAAGATTTACGTAGTTCAATCAAATTGATCTATATCTACGGGCAGATAGAACGAGCAATTATGTTATTCACTTTGAAAGACGACACATACCATTTAGGTCACATATGTTTCGTAAACCACCTATTTATAGATTTTATAAGAGTTCTAGTCAAAATACACCAACCTTAACCTTAAAACCCATCCAAAACAGCAAGACCCATCCCATTTTACCTTGGCTCATGTTTTACTATGATAGCTCCAACATATCACAAAGAAAATCAATTAAACTCAACAATTATTCACCTTGAATTGAGTTTTCTTTCTTCTTTCAATTTAGAATATAGAACTACTCATCCGCCACGCCCGAAGGGCCACAAGCTCAAACTCTGCTAACATTAACCAAGTATAAGACATGCTTGAACTTCTCTGCAATAATTGGCTTCGTCACTTTATCATTGACATTTAGCAATAAACCACTACACACGCTTTCCACATTACCAATGGACTGCAATTCACCATCCATGAAATTTGACCATTTTTCTGTACCCTTATCCAAAAATACATCTTCATACAACCTTGGTATATTAACCTTAATATTTCTTGATTCAGCCAATGCACACGCAACAAGACTAGCATCACCAACATTAACACAATTAGCATACCTTGGTTTACTCATTGCTACACTCTATGAATCATCACGATCAATCTTGGGTTATTTTTCAAAGTTTAGTATGACACCCTTCAGTTTTGGAGTCTCGATCTCTAACTCCACCTTCTTATTTGCACCTAGATCTGTTGGGAACTCTACGTGTTATCATATCAAATATGGGCAGCGAAAACAAGTATCAAACACATAGAACACAACCAAGGAACGTTAGCATGTAATCAAAAATTGACAAAACCAAAAACATGCTAATAAACAAAATGTGTACGAATGGTTACCTCTAATCGCTTCGCACATTCGTCTCCTTGTTTTCACCAAAAGTAACAAGTTAAAACTTTACGTTTTAACCCCTCGAAAGATCTTTAGAACCTGAAGAAAACAAGAAATTATGGTGTGAAGAGTTGTTGTTCGCGAACTCTCTCTACAGTTTCACAAACGTAACCTATTGATTAGGTAGTGTTCTAGCACTCGAATGCTCTCAACAAAGGAGTTTAGTGTTTCGGATTTGTAAGGCTGAACAAAACAATTTTTCCACCTCTTAATGCCATGAATATCAGTATGTAATCACTCAAGAACAGTTCCTTATGTTCTAATAACAAAAGGCTGAAAAACACAATCAAACTAGCTAATTCCCTTAACAACAATGAACAATTGTGCAAGAGAAAAATGAGAGAGTGCTCAAGGTTTTCTTAGGTGTTTAGAATAGTGAAAAACTGAACTAATGACTGTGTATGGCCGGCCCTTGAAGTGGTTAGAAGTGTAGGTGTTTTTGTCTAACACAAACACATCAAAAATATGAGATTTGATGGAATTCAACTTCTTCACTTGTTTAATTCATCCAAAACTCTTTAACCATATCAAGTAACAATTAATACATGTTAAATTAACATGTATGGCATGATTTCACATCCTCAATTTGGTCTTTAATGGGCTGGTCATTTAACTCACATAAATAGCCACTCATTTAGCCAGGTCCAAAACACTCTCACGCACTTACGTTTACGCAACTCTTACGTAATTTTAAGTGAACCTTTATGAGAGATAAAATTCGTTTAACCTAACCAGATTACTTTGTGTGCAATCCTATAGGTCCATCTAAAGTCGGCAATGGGCCCGAAATGGGCTTTCGTCCCATAAGTCGTAAGTGGACTTTAACAAATCGTTGCGACTACCCAAATTAGATGAATTTGCGCCGTTAGTGAAATATGACCTATTTAACAATCTTATGTGATCCTTTTCCTATTGATATCATGTCTAGCATGAGGCATGGAACATGTCACCCTCATTTCTTTCTAAGACATTTCTTGGTCTTTTAGTAGACTGATTAGGTCAAATGTGTAATAACCCTTATTACATCATCTGGGTGTGGCCGCACGCTACTCAATCTCACTAACCAAGTAGCCGGTGATATCTCTCTCAATTAAAAGAGTGGCAATCCCCTTACTTCACTCATAGCTCCTCAGGTGCTTTGTGGTATACCCAACCACACTCATACTTGGTACTCAGTAACGAGCCCGTTAGACGTACGTCAAAGCATACTAGGACTCACCTAGGTTCTATAGTGATTTCAGGTCTGAGC
>CAODLS010134969.1:0-15998 GCA_948243855.1 Flueggea neowawraea | reverse complement strand
CCCCTGCTTTACTTCCTTCTCCAAATCACTAGAATTATCATCTAAACCCTCATCTTTGTTTTGTGGTGCCTGCGCAGACCTGTTGACATCATCCACATAATGTATAACCACGTTTTCATAAACCTCACCGGGCTCAGAGCCCATGTTCGAATCATTTACTAAAGCACTCGAGTCTGGTTGTTGAGCACTCGAAACTTTTCCATTTGAGGGTTGCTGTGGTTTACGGTCTCTCTTCTCGGGTTTTCCACAGCGTTTGGACTGGTTATTGTTTGGGGTTCTCCTTTTGTTGTTGTCTATCATTCTCAAGTCACTCAACTTCTCCTAACAACGATAAAGGGTACTAATATGATGGAGGAAAAAGAAATCCTACCTGAACTCCTTAATCAAGAGCTTCCTTCCTCAACCATCGATTTCCAAACGCAAAATCCAACAATCCTGAAAATGTGTCTGCAACATAACAACAATTTGATTCATCAGATAACAGAGCAGTGCACACAAAAATGATTACTTTTCTCTTGCGGTTTCAAAAATAGTATCTGACGGCAACAAACCGTTAAAATTAGAACGTTGAAATAATAATTGCAAAACTAAATGTTTCCAGAAAAAAGAAGCTCAATCATTTCTGCAACAGAAATCAATGCTATTGAATTCACACACTACTGAGTTCAAATAAAGCAACCAAGATAGCTCAGGAAAACGACGCCGTCCTCTAATTTCCACCTATCTGAATTCACAATAGATCCCAACCAAACAGAGCAATATCATCAGTAATTCAATGCTGGAAGCAGAAACAGAGCAAAACCGCAGATCTTGGTATCCGCTTCACAACGCACGACTCTCTAGTCTCTATCTCCATCTCACTTGTCAATTTCACACTTTTCAGTTTTCAGAGCACGAACAAAACGACAAAACAAAGAAGCTGTAAAAAAACTCCACAACTTTACTTACCGGTTGGCAGTTACGTCCTCCTCGGGATCAACACTCCCAATCAAAACTCTCTCTTCGTAAATGCTGCTGCTTTCAGTTTCTTTTTCTCTCAAAAGAAAAACTCTCACATGCAAATCGTGGCGGTGGCGGTGGTGGTGACAGTGAAGGTGGTGGTGGAGCAGAGTGAGAGTAATGGTGGGGTGGTGGTGGAGAGAATGGAATGGCATTTAAAAGGCGTGGGAGAATCGGTTAAGGGTACGGAATGACCGGGAGAAGTGGTGTCGGTTGGTGGAGTAGGGTGACCGGGAGTAGCCGGTTGAGCAGGTAAGAATAAATTGGTATACCTAAAATGCCATCATTGTCGGGGAGGAATTACGGGATAGTCATTGTCATTAATACTGTTAATAGAGATTTGCTAGACCGTTAAGGGAAGATAATGGAGGGGATTAGATAACTAAGAAGTTAGGGGGTAACAATCTAAGGTGGTTTTCAGACTTAAAATGGAGTGAAGCTCGCAATGCTTGTAGATTCAACAATGTATGCATTGGCAGTGTCAGAAAATGCACCGATACTCATCATTATTATTATTATTTCTTCCAAATATCTTAGTTTTAGTATTTCGTTCCAAACTACATTGTCAATTCACTTGAATTGAATTATTAACAAGTTTGTCGATAACTTGTTTACTCAGTGGTAAATATGTCAATGTTAAATGGACTACTTGAAGGAGTGCCGGATAGAGGTGGGGTCAGTCGGAGGTTTGGAGGATCCACCCCCATTGCCAATCTCACCTTTGCTATTAGAGTTGGGGTTTCGTCCTACGTCATCACCCCTTAAAGTCTACCTACCGGTAACATCGACCCTACGTGCTTTGATTTCTGACTGGAAGTTGATATAGGATAATTTGAAGAAACGGAGTGCCAGGCTGGCATGTGTTAATTCAGGAGGGGGTGCCAAATCTCATACAAGATCACACATATGATTCAAACAGGAAAAAGGAAATAATTGAGGACCACAGCATATAAAAAGAAAGTGTGTCCAGTCATTACAATAAGTCATAGTACTTGACATAGTTGATGCAATATGGAGCATATAATAAAATTGAATACTGAGTTTTCTCTTTCTGTCAGCTTCATTTCATTTGTTAATTCTAAGAGGAAACTTCTGTGTCGCCTGCTTCCAATTAATCATTTAATCTTTTTTTTATATAAAAAATAAAAAAATGTTAGATTTTTGAGGGCAGGGGAGTAGATAAAATGACCTATCAAAAATTAACAGACAATAGCTTGGGGTTTTTACTTTGAGGTAGATACTTTCTGGTTGAGGAATTAATGGGTAATGACTTGTGAAGCTTCTGATGTCAGTCCACAATCACCTGAAACTTGTGGTTGCCCACGTGATCACCTCACTTAAGTCTCTACTCTTTTACTTCCCATCTAAGGAGAAAACTAAGTTCAATTCATTAATTTTTCTTAATACATTGCTCTGTGGAATCAATTAAACCAATCCAAACAGGTTTCCCGGTTCGAGCACTGCAGTGCGGGCCAAGCAGTGGCTGCCTCTCCCATTCTTAGCTTTTCTTTAAAAAAGGCATCTATCACATGTTTCGTTTTACAATTGTAAAAATTATGATGTATTATATGTACAATGGCAAAACCATACCCCGTCCAACCTCATCGGTTATTTGTAAACTCTTAGAGTATCTTTGTAGATTCCGTTTGTTCCGTTTTATTATCCGCCTCTTTATTGTAAGGTCGACCTTACATTGGCCGAATTCAAGCTCTGCCATTGTATATGCATATTTACTATCTAAAAAATATTCCACAGCTTGATATATATGATAAAAATTTTGGTAAAAAAAATTACTTGTACGATGAAGCGTGGAGTACAAGAAAGAAATAATTGATAAGAAAAAGAGAAGAGTAGAATTAATCGTATGTTGCTAGATTAATATAAGTTTTAATGATGCATGATGTAAAGAAAAGAAGAAGAGAAACTGTGAAATAGAAAACTCACCCACTCCAATCATGGTGGAAAATTCAGTTTGGCTGGCTTATCTACATCTAGTGAATTGAGGATGGCTATATTTCCCCAAAAAAATCATTTTTTTATGGTTTATGTTTCTTGACAAACGATTGAAGATGAAAGAAAATGAGATATTCTTATTCACACCAAAAGAATAGAAATAAGCTTATTTGGCTCAGATTTTTTGGATAATATAAATTAAATTTTTATATTCATTCAAACAAGCTTTATTGACGGTGCCTTAATAAACGTCAGTCAATAAATGTCAGCTAAAACTTACAAGACAACGTTTATTAAGTCTTCTTTTTTACCTTGTTAGTTATAACTGAATTTTGACTGACTGCATTTAAAAGTATGATGTAATAATTTTTTTTTTAAATTTAAAAATATAATAATAAATTACAATAAATTTCAAGACGCTAATATAAATGACCCTTTTAAAAAAATGCTAAACGCTACATAGTGTATGCTAAAATATGCTAACCGTAACAACATTGGAGCAGAGAACTGGATTGGCTCATTAGATGTGGTCAGTGATTAGAGTAATGTAATAATAAGTTGCATTGCTTGTCTTGTTTGTGTGCACAGCGTGGGTCTGAATGCACCGACAGCGACACTTTCTTCTCTCCTCCTCCTCCTCCTCCTCGTCATTGAATTGATGAATTGTGACGTTCTCGAAACAGACCTACGTTTTGTCTCCATGCTTCTTTTTTATCGTCACTGCTTCGTGGTCGCTATATCCAGGAAAAGAACAGAAATAAGAAATTATACACCACACCTCTTGATCATCTATAAATTGCCTTATCGTGAAATTAAGTTTAAAAATTTAATCACACAACTAATTTTATAAATGGGCCCTATTTTGTTGATAATTTATCTCTTTTTGTGTTGTTAGTGGAGTTGGTATGTGTTTTTAATGAGCACACATTATCAAATTATATATGCGAACCAATATTAAACATGAATCTATTCTTTGCTTAATTCTAAAAGAACTGAATCAGCAAATTCGTTGAGAATGTTTGTATTGCTTATTGCTCAATTTTAGTATAACAAAGTAGGCCATTAAGCAAATTGGAAATCATATGTGAGTCATTACCGACCTTCTTTTGTTTTGTTATTTATTCTTTTACTAACCACCAACTTCTTTTTATCGATGAAAGAAGATATAGAGAGAGGCATAATTTTTATTCAAATTTTTTTTATAAGTTATTTTATTCGCTTTCATCAAATATCGAATTCACAACTCTTTAATATTAAATACGACCACAATACCACTTAGCTTCAAGTTGAAGTCCATTATTATCAACATTTGATGTTTCATGCTTCAAGTCCATTGTACAAATAACGTATCGTCTTTGTAGTGGTTAAAATGTTGATTCTAAACGAAATTTATTTATTAGAAAAGAGTTATAAAGTTACCTTTTCTATATAAAGAACTAACTCAATGAAAATTGAAACATGAATTTGAGGGAACCTTTGAGGACCAATTTGGTCAACCTAATATCAGATGCTATGCCTATAAATGAAGAGTGACCAATGAGAAATAAAGAAGTCTAAATCAAAGGCTTATAAGGAGGTGGGATCATATTTATGTGGCATATATAATAATATAATATAATATAATATAATTGTTTGGTAATGTATGTTGTCATGTCACCATCACAGCTGCTCTCCATTTTTTCTTTTCTAGAAAATTTCGGTGCAACTTGGATTAATTTTAGTTGTATGAATATTTTTTTTAGTCCACTGAATTAATCATATAGTAAAAAATAATAAGAAATAATGTTCTTTTCTACTATAAAAATAACATTATGTAATATAAAAATATAAAAAAAATATTGAAACCCCACCTCATTCTTTTCTACTCAAACTACATTTCTTTTTGAATTTTCTTTTTATATCATAATAATCTGTCATAATTTGTTTAATTATTTAGACATAACATATTTGTTTGGTCACTAACGTAAATCAAAATACAAAAGTTAAACATAAAAAAATCTTTTTATGACAAAAATACGAGTTACTATAACATTTCAAACATAAAACAGATCTATTATAGGAAACACAATAACTTGAATAAAGGCTTGGTACGAGAAAGGCATCCACGCCATTATAAATGGAAAATATTAACAAGACTTCTTTGTTTGAATTAGTGTCTGTTTTGCATTAAGATTAGAATTACGTTAAGACTACAACATTGTGTTTTGATTGTTCAATTTTTTTATTTATAAAATCCCAATTTTTAGCAAATAATTTTCTTGTAATGCAAGATTTTAATACGTATTTGATGTGGCACGGGTCATAAAATCTAGAAGGGTTAAGAGATTGAGCTCATTCTAATTGAACTTAAGCGTAAAAGCATCTGCAACGCACGACAATTTACAGTAAACAGTGCAACCATGAGTTTTTCACTTTTTTGCTCCAATCCAACACCAAATTATTACTGTAATTTGGTGCACATCACTGTAGCGACCCAAATATGGGTTGCTATAGTGATTATTGTATTCATTTTTTATTAATTTTTTTGGTTTTTCTTCTTCTTTAATTATATTAATTGAGATGTATTTTTATATTTTGATAGTTTTGGTTTATGGTATATTTGTATTTTTAATCAATCAATGTATTTATTAAATTATAATTAAATTTATTTAATAATTAAATTTGTTTAAAAATTATAGTTAAAATATAATTAAATATGAAAAAATTAAAAAATTTACAAATTACATGCTCTACAAATTTAAAGCAAACACATTCTTATAAATGTTATTTAGCATAAATAAAAATATTCTAAAAATTGAGCAATTTTTCAATTTTGAGGATTATTAAGATGAACGTGTGATTTTTTTAATTATGTTGTACTTTTAATATGTAGTTAAAACTTTTATGTGTGTATGTAATTATAAATTTTAATAAACAAAAATATATTTTTATGCAAATTTATTTTATTTTAATTATTGTATTACAAAAATATTAATATTTAGCATTTATATGTTATTCAAAATATCAAAATATATTTCAGATGAAAGAATAAGTGAATAATTAAATATAAATATAAGTATAAATTGTTAAATAATAATAAAAAAGGTGTAAAGAGTAATATGTTTGGAATAATCGATTTAGTGTTAAAAATAGAATAAGATTATTAGAGTAACTTTTACTATAACTACTATATTTTAATATAAATTTATTACATTTTAGTATTTGTAGTTGGAGATAGCCTAAGAAGTTTAATGTCCTCGTAATAAGGAAGACAACTTCAATAAAAGTTTGTTTAAAATGAGAAGTTATATCCACTAAACCTTGAAATTAGTAAAGAGTTTAAGAAGCAGATGAATTGATCATGCGTGTAAAATTTGAATAAGTATTTATCCAAACACCTAGCTCTTTAATAATACTCCATCCTTTCTATAATAATAGCCACTAACTATTTTTCTCAGAAATTAAGAAATGATAGTTTTAGTAATTAAACTCATTTAATTTCACAAGTTTTTTCATTTATACCCTTTGAATAAATATGTTGGTAATTAACAAATTAGTTGAAAAAAGAGATTAAATAAGGAATCTTGTAACTTTGCTAATAATAAATATAATAAAAAAAGTGTGCACATATTTTGAAACACCCAAAATAGAAAGTGTTTCTATTATTATAGGACGCATAGAGTACTTTATATGGTACATTTTACTCACCCAAATACTAACTTGTCGAGGGCAAGGACTCCAGATTAGGGCTGACAATTTTGGACACGATATGATTAAATGACACGACTCGACACGAAATTAAATAGGTTTGGGTTGATAAAAAAACGTGTTTGGGTCATAAACGGGTTACACGAAAAAAGTAGGGTTAAACAAGTTCAAACCGTTTATGACATGTTTACTTAATCGGGTTAAACGGGTTAACAGGTTACCCAATCTGTTTACAACCGCAGACACGTTTAACAACCCTAATTATAAAACCTTATTTTTTTCACTCTCCTCACTCAATTGTAATTAATTTTTTTTATGAAATATTTAATTTATTATTCTTATTATATGTATTGATATATGTATAATATTGTATTATACAGGTGCAAGGAAAGAAGAAATAAAGATTATTAAAAATGATAGTTATGTTTATGGAGCTTTACATTTATTAAAAAAGATTGTTTCATATTTTAAGTTGAGAATTATAACTTTTTGATGGACGTTGTAATTTTAGTTGTTTTGCATTTGATTTATCTTTATTTAGAATATTATTGTGTTGGTAGATATTATAAATGAGTATGTATTTTTTTAGTTGAAATTTTTTTAGTGTTAATTGTGTATTTGTTTGTATATTATAAATAGTGTAATTTTAGATTCGATTCCAATAGGTAATGACAAATCTAAGAGGGGAGTGAATTAGAGTTTTAAAGTTTTAAGAAACTTTGTTGAAAATCTTTTGCAAACTAAAACAAATAAAAAAGTTCTTTTAAATTGAAATCAAAGTTAAATGCGGAAGCTCTAAAAACATCAATCCACACACTCAACAATATAAATCAAATACAAAGCAAATAAGAGAGAGTAAGGGAAGAGAGCACAAATCTGATTTATAGCAGTTTTGTCTTCCTTGACCTACGTCCACTCTTCTAGATCCCCTAGAGAATATCAATCCACTAACTTCCTCACTTCCGGGTAGAGAAAAACCGTTTATAGCACTTGTTTTTGTGAGATCAACAAGTAAACCGTTACACCTTATTTTTGCAGGCTCAACAAGAAAACCGTTTCTCTAGTTTTTGCGAGCTCAACTAGAAAGCCGGAATCATTTGTTTTCATTACAAAACAAGCAAACCAAACCTCTAATTTTTGTTGCGGGCTTAACTAGCAAACCGTTCCCACTAGTTTTTTAAGGTTCACTATCAACCACTTTTGTTTTTATAAGGAACAACAAGGAAACCTATCTACCCCAAGCAAACAACCTTGCTTGTTACAGAATTAACCCAAGATATAACAATATCAAGCTAACAAAAACCCAAAAATAAGATTGCAAGTAAATAGCTTAAATGGGTTAGAAAGGTAGAAATAAGAGAGAAAGTGAATAGCAAATGAAGGAAAGGTTTCTCTTTATTGTCTTATGACCTGAGGCGTCTATTTATAGCTACTCTTAGAAATATAACAGTAGGAAGCCGCGAAGTAGCCGTTGTGAGAGAATAGAAAATTACGTCCAGTATTGATGTCACCTAAGCTACGTGCATACTATAGAAGCTACGTGAGTACTATAGATACTACGTGCATAGTAAGTGGTTTCATTAGAGTAGTACGTGTGTCTATCTTCTTTTGTGTGCACAATATAGTGTCTAGTAGCTATTGCTTGAACTGACTTGATACCAGGTAGCTACTACGTGCATTGGACGCCTTCTGTATGTGTAGATCATTTGTTCCGTGTGCATTGTATGTTGTTCCACGTGCATGATACCACTTATTACGTGCGTAGACATTCCTTCAAAATCACATCTCTGATTCTTCACGTGACCGCGTCAGGGAATATTCAAATTCAAATTTTCAAGGAGCGTCTTGGATTTGTCAGATAGTCCAGCTCATCCACAGCTTGTCTATGTGTGTTGTAGCTTTACTACGCGCGTAGTACAATCTCTTCAACGTGCATTTCACACAGATAACACATGACTCTGACTTGTCTTGTGAGCTCTCTTTAGTTTGCATAACGAATCCGTCATAGCACGCTCTTCTGTGCGCGTAGCATCTGTTCAACATGCAATACATGACATTTCACGCGCATAACATTCAATATATCATACTGCAACGTGCACTGATCCTATTAAACTTGCATTGATGCCACAAATCACGGAGTCTTCACTTCTGCATCACTTTCATGGATGTTTTGCATACATCATCATCAAAACCGAACTTAACAAATATGTTAAACATGTTAAATGGGTTTTATCATGTTAAACGAGTTAAACCGTGATATGTGACTTGTTAACAATAAATCGGTTGTGTCGTGTCAACCCATTAAAATTTCGTGTCGTGTTTGGGTTGACGTTAAACGAGTTCGGATCGTAAATGAGTTAACCCGTTTAAAATTCGGGCCATAAATAGATTGACCCGTTTAGAAATGACACGACTCGAATTGCCACCTACTCTAGATTGTCTTCTCTTGCGTTATTTTATAGGATTGCTTATTACAACGTTATAAAGGCTTGAAAGCATTGTTCACTTATCAAAAATCTTATTATCGTTTGTTCTTAAAGGTTTACAACAATATTAATAGTATCAAAAATAGAATAAAAATTAATATTTTCAAATTAAACTTCTTAGATATTTTTAAAATGAAGGGTGCGTAGATTATATTATTAATATTCTCTTTATTCTAAAATACCATTTAAACTAAAAAGAAGAATGATTTGCAAGAAGTTGTGAGGAGTATGGTAGTTTCAAATGAATTTTAATAATAAAATACATATATTAGAATCTCAAAAGAATTAATTACTCAAAAGGATTAGAAATAGGCAATGTTATATTCTTGAAGTAGTTGCCCTAAACTTTGTGAAATAAAATTGAAAAGGAGAGTGAGTGCCTAAGAAATCATGTTTTTGTTTTGGGGAATTACTTATTTGGTCCTTTTATTATAGCATATTAACCATTTTTATCCCCTAATTTTGGAAAGTCTCATATTTCATCCATACAGTTAGACGTTGTTTCTAAAAACTGGCGGAACATGTAAGCATTGCTGACATGGCATGTGGGACACATGCCACGCTTACAAAAAGATGGTTTTGCCCTTTGGATAAATTTATTCCACTCTTTTTTTATCTCTACTCTCTCTCTCTCTCGATATCCTTCAGTTTCTCTCAATCTCGCTCCCCCTCTCTTTCAATGTCTCTCTAAATCAAAACACTAACAACACGTCGAACTTCACCTAACAAAACACATTCACTTCTAAAAACCCCAATTCTTCCTAAGAAAACCCCTTCAAATTGCATGAAATTAAAAACAAGAATCCACTGAAAAATGATCGAAACTTTACTGGCAATCCAAACTTTACGGCAGTAAAAATGCTCACCTGAAAGATCAAAACAAGAACCACAAAATACTTGCCAGTAAAAATGAAAGCCAATAAATCAAAACACACAAACCCACAAATCAAAACCCTTCAATCAAAACAAATCTTCCATTAACATAATAAAAAATCATAAAAATCAAAGAGCTTGTGGAACGGCTTGTTCAAGCAGGCTCGGAGATCTCCATTCTCTGTGAAACACCTGTGTTGGTGGAGATGATAGAAGCAACACCGGAGCCGGAGGTGGAGTCGTTAAGGCTTTCATTTTTTTTAAAAATCAAATAAACCATAAGGGAGAAAACAGTACCTGTAACAATTCATTTTCTCAAGAGGCCTTCCACGGTTGAAATTGGTTTGCCTCTTGTTTCATTCTATGTTGCAATTGACTCTAAACAAAGAAGAAAGAGCAGATGTAAAGAAAAAAATAACTTAGAAACCCATAAGAGATTTCCAAAATGTTCTTGAAAACCCAGTAAACCCAGCACCTCATCTAACTCTCGGTTTCTCTCTCTCTCTCTCATATATACAAAGCTCACTTGCCCCTATGCTCTCTCTCTAAAAACGCAAAAATTAAAAGCAAGAGAACAACAACCCAGAGATCAAATAAACCACACCACTACTGCCTCAACCAAAACCTAACCCATCCAAAACCCATTCCTGCTTAACTCGTCGACATTTATCTAGGCAAAGCCATTTCTTTTCTCTATTTCTATGTTTTCTCCAATCTTCGCCACTCCATCAACCAATTAACCTGAATCTGGGTGAGAAAAAAGAGGGAGTGTGACAGGTTTCAATAGAATGCTAGCCAAACCCATTTCTTCTCTCTCTCTCTCTCTCTCTATTCTCCGATCTCCAATTTGATATAGAGAAAAAGAGTGAGTGTGATGGAACACAAGCCAATAACATGCCAAAAAGAGGGAGTGCGATGAAGTACAAGAGAGAACGGGAAGTGAGTGGAGGGAGGGGAGAGATAGAGAGGATGAAGGAAGAGAGAGAAGGTAAAGTGTGAGAGTCTGGAAGAAAGAGAGACGGAGGAAGAAGATGTCTGACTTGGTAAGGGTAAAAATGTCTTTTTATGATTTTCGTTAGTTTAGAAACGATGTCTAACGGCAAGGAAGAAATAAGAGGTTTTTCAAAACTGGAGGATGAAAATGGCTAATACGCTATAATATAGGGACAAAATAATAATTCTCCTTTTGTTTTTTTGAACGCATAAATACTGACTCCAACATAAAATTAAGCCTTTCCAAAAAGTAACCAACAAAGGAAGTCTTTTTACTTCAAAAGCATGAAAATAATTGAAGCACCTAATCATAGGGATCCTAGAAGGGGCTTAAGGTAATCTAGTAGTGAAAAAAGATTAAATACAAAAATCTTTGTGGGTATTTGATTAATGTGATCTTTACTAAATAAAGCCAAGATTCGTCTTGTCCTCATATTTGCCTTTTCTGTGCACATATTAACTAAATAGTAATCTTTACTTGTAAACATATGAAAAAAAAGTTACCTTCTTGGAGGTGGTCTGACAAAAAGAAGTATTGTATCAATGTTTCTTACCCGAATTTGAGATACATTCGTCTCTTCGGTTGGTTTCAGATATCTTCACATCAATAGGTTAACGTCAGCTCCTAGCGGGTGTCGTGGCGAGTCTTTCTCTATCAGTACCGAACAAAGCAACATTCCCCGGCATAAAGTATTTATTTGCATGATCATATTCAATAGGAATACGCCACTACTAGTAGTCATCGGCCTCTTTTTTTGCTAAAAAAAAGCATATGAAAAAATTGTAGATTTGCCACATCTGACTTTAGCAGCATTTGATGACCACTTGACAAAGCTACCATTGGTGATTATTGGTTACTGGTCATACATTAATGTACTTGTTAATTGCGTACAACTTTAAAATTTTGATCGGTTTTTTTACCAGCGACCGATTCTAGATTATTTTTATTTAAGGGTATTATTGAATGACGTTATATAAATTGATAAAAATTTTAATAATAGACGGATAGACGATGATCAAATTAAGTGTTTAATTATTTAATTTTTAAAAAAATTTAGAGATTTAAAAGTTATTATAATAAAATTTTATATATATAGGACTTTGTTGGCGTCGGGTTCCCTTGGATCCGTCCCTTGTTTTGAGAAATGTAAGATTTAACGAAAAATGCACGAATTTTTTTAACAAACTTAGAAACAGAATAAAAATATTTTTCAACCCAAAAACAAAAAGAAATGTCTAGTCAATACTGGCCATTAATAATCCAAATTGGAACATAAAGGCACGTGGATAAGAAATGATACCAACAAGCAAATCTTTACAAAAATCCAAAAGTGACCATGAGGATGATGCTATGGTCCATTTCTCTTATATTATATGATCCCACAACTTGGCATTACAAATTAGATGTCTGGATCCCAGTGTTGTGTACTATTTCAGAGTTAACAATTGGAGGATGCTTTTAGGTTTGTCATAACTCAACACGCTCATAATGGTTCTCACTATATGTTTTTTTTTGTTGGTAAAAGTAGTATATTGTTTCACAAAAAAAGGGTATACAACCAATGTCTCCTTAATACATCTTGTACAACAGTTCAAAAAGACCAAAAAAATGACAGTTCGCTAAACTATGATCTTCCTACTATATAGAACAATCAAATTACCGGATCAACTGTACCAATTTTCTGTCTTAAACTAGATAGAATCCGCCTAATAACCCTTTCCTTGCAAAATTGTTCAGTGTGAAACACCATTGGATTACATTCTACCCATATCCAATAAACATCAGCAGTGTATATAATACGCTGGATTAAACTTTTAACACTCATCCCCCGGCATGCCGAGTAAACTAATTAACTTCTCTATTCCAACGCAAAGGTTGACGTCGAATGCAGCATCGAGAAATATATATCCTGCGAGATTTCACAACTAGCAGAGCAAGCAAAAAACAAATGCTCACTATTACGTTTTCTCGGACCCTTAATCTGGCATAGCACTTATTTGTTTGGAAAATAAATCAGCCATCATAATTGTTATAGAAAGTGCCTCTCTCTCAAAAAATCAAGTATAAAACCTTACATACTATTCATCGGTAGTTTGTTAATTTAGTTTTCTTACAAGACACTTTATTTGCTTTTACCGAGAATCAAATTCTTAACCTCTTAGTTATAGGTGGTTGAACTATAATAATTGGTTTAAGAGTGTGATAGGTTGTGTTTTGATCAGTAATTACAAATAGTAATGTTCTACTTAATAAACTGATTTTATGAGATTCTTGATTAGCATGCCGAGGATTGTTGAAGGATCATGAAACATGAAATGAGCTTAGTGTCAGTTTTTCTTAAACATGGAATAATACGTTTTTCTGAGCTGTCTGTATTAGGCCATTTTAGTTAATACAAACACTGCCTGGAAATTTGTGATGTTCCTCCTCACGTTGAAAATAATGCGAAGGGTTTGTACTTCAAGAACATTTTCATGACGCAAAGTGTTTGTTCATCATTTATGTTTTTTGGTCGGTCAATTAAGAAAATATAATCCGATTCAACCAAGATTATTAAATTGCTGAAAGAGGTGAAAGTCAAACTACAAAATTTGGTTTCTGTTATAAATACAAAATTTGGTTCAATCGATAACTAAGTAGCGTTGACTTGTAATCAAATAGATATTCCTATCCACTATAGATGGATTTGCACTTCAATAAGGAATTGGGTTCAACAAATAGAATCGAATTGTGCGAGTGGCTAGGAATAATTTTTATATCATTTTTAAACGTGTCAAATATAAAATTAAACTATGTTTACTATTTACATCATATGTTGACGATTTTTGTTTATGAACTCAAGATTTTAAGCCAATAATTTAACAAGTTATGATGACAGTCCAATCATTGATACATTTATATTGGGCTTATTTATTAGAAAAATATACTAACTTTTACTTTATTAACAAATTTTTGACCGTTTTGAAAATTTGTTAGAATAAACATAAATGTTTAGTTCTTTAATAAATTTGTTACCGAGTTAGTTCCATCAATTCACCGTTAAATTGATTATGTGGCACCAACAAATTGATACTTTCAAAGAATACACTTACTAGCGGAGAATAACCTAATAATACCATACTTTACATATTGATAACATGCGAATATAGATCATCTTATATAATTTGTATTTGTAAACTAGAATTAGTGCACACTAAGATATCGGAAAAAAACAACAAATTTTGAATTCAAAGAGAAGTGATCAATGAAAAGGATCAAAACTCAGGTAACATAATTTAGAAAGGATAGTTTCAGAAGGAGAAACAGTGGCCATGATGAGGTGAAGTTGGTTTCTTGATGTTATCAGCTAAGGAGAAAGAAAGAGCGAGACAAGTGTAAAACCCTCAAGTTCGAATCTTTGAAAGATTAAAATGGAAGTAGTGGAGAGGACAATGGAAGACTTCCTTGATGATTATCTTCATGTCGGCCACCTCTTTGACACTCATGACTGGTTGTCGACCTACTTCAACTTTGTTGGCCGGAGATTTAGGTTCTCCTCCAGAGTCCACACGACCGCCAAGAAGGAAGGGCTTTTGGCTGTAAGAGTTTTTGGTTCACTCAAACACTAAATATATTCAATTTGACCACTAATAACTATAGTGGGAAAAGTTTTCCATTTACAAAAGTCATACTCAATTTGAATCCGAATAAATGAAGTAAAAACAATTTCAAGTTTTGTATATGAAACAGTTCTAAAATTTGGCAAGTAGATGTAATTTAAATCTAAATTAATCAAATACAAAAGGATAGAAAAGGTGCATGGATATAATTAAATTATCATTTAGATATAGTTGAATTATTGATTTTGACAATGAAATTATGGATGTGTTCACAAAAGTTCCAAAAAGAAGCCAATCATTTTCACTCCAGATGTGATTTTCCTTCCATTCTGTTCTCATTTATTCATGTAGTCCCTTCATTTTTCCAGTTATTCCAAAGACAACAAAAAAAAAAAAGGGAAGATAAAAGACTACATTGTCAAATGAGATATTGGTCCATTGACTTGAGATACAAAACAATACAAGGGGTTTGACACCAAAAGGTTCACAATTTTGTCCCTCCCCACACAATAATAAAATGTTTCTGTAGGCCAAAAATAGTACAGAGAGTAGGAAAAAGAGATCAATTGTTAGAAAACTAGTCTTCTAATCAACTACTTCGCCTTCTTGAGGAGGTTTGAGGTGCGTAATTCAGCGTCGTCTCTGATAAAACTCCACCAAATGGAGGTGAGTGGTATGGCGGTAGCATGCCAAAGAGCATGAGCATTTAGAAATCCTTCATAAGGAGGAAAATCATAGATTTCTAACAGCATTGCAAGTCCTCCTCCGATGACCACCACCCACAACTTCCACCGAGAAGGATGCCTGGAAATCCCGGTCCAAATTGACCATACGAGAAGATGTGCCACCCCCATAGTAACGCAAACTTTCATGTTCCAACCTGTAAGAACATTCAAAGGAAAAATGTAGCAGTTAGTTCTATGTGTGTGCATGCGCACATGTGCCTGCATAGATACCAGGGCAAAGTGACAATACCATAGTCTAGTTTATATGTGTTGATGAATAATATATGTGTAGTCACAAATGCAATCAATGGAGCCGCAACCATGACCCTTGTAGCCTCAACCCTCACGTTGAAACATCTTAGGATAGCGAGAATAAGTGAGTATCCCAGCAATGCCACAGCAGAAGAGTAGTCTAGCCTCTCTGTCAAGTCTACGTCTCTGCAGTTCAATAGAATAGTAATTAGGGATGATGCATTGAAGAAAAGTTGAAGAGCAATGGAAAGCACAGGAAATGCACTCAGATCTATCAAATTCACAAGTGTAGACACACATGCTCATTCTGCTACAGAAACGGAAGCTTACCGACTATGGAACACGGCACTCCATAACCACGAGTTCATTGATAAGAATGCATATACATGCCACAAAGTGGCATATTCATAATAAGGTCTCTTGTCTTGCT
>CAODLS010134903.1:0-21693 GCA_948243855.1 Flueggea neowawraea | reverse complement strand
GATCTAGTCAGACACCATAAATTTCTTTAATTACATTTTCGGACTAAATAAACCCATAAATAAAAATCATCAATTTCTCATCAATCAAGCCAAATCCATGTTCTCACATGTTCCTCATACCAATATCTAACATAAACAACTCCAAATCAAGCCAAAAATTCACACAAAACCAAACCCAAGCTCCAATTATACCCATTTTCGTTCAACCATGATTTCAAGCAATAAAATGCATAAAATAAAGCTAAAAACCAAAAATAATTGATGAACTTACCTCAAATTTGATGGAACAATGATCTGAGGGCAAGAGGGAGTGATTTGGGTGAAAGAATGAAGAGAAAACGAATGAAAAAGAGAAGAGGGTCGGCTGAATTTTAAAGAGAAGCAGCATACCAAAACGACATCGTTTTGGGCGTTGGTGAAAAAAAACAAGCCAAACGCCAAGTTGTCTGGTCCCTCAACTGAAACACACGCGCCAACGACAGGCGGAAGCCGCGGATGATAGCTCTCTGCAACACGACATTTGGCGATGGTCTGAAGCACGCACACGGACGACAACACGCCCACGCGAACAACAGCCCTTCCAGCAACAAACAACATGCAGTTTGGCGATTAACGGCAGACGACCGGTCATTTAATATCTTTTTTTTCAAGATTTCATTTTTCTTTTTTCCCACAAATTTTCACTTAATAAAACATCTCCAAATCACTCCTAACCTTCATTAATCACCCAATTAACATCTTAAACACCAAATTTATCATTCAATCACCAAAAATAAAATTTTAATTTATCCCAAATTTATAAAAATAAAAATAATAAAAATATTAATAATTACCAAAAAATATGGGATATGGAAGAGAAATGGTTGCAGATGGGGAGATGGTTGGAGAGGGTGAGTATTTTTTTTTTGTCAGACTTTAAAGCAGTCTGACGCTGTCGATGGAGATGGAGATGTGGGAATGGAGAGGGATGGATGGATCTTGACGGAAATCCTTAATCGCTCCTTTTTAGTTTAATATCTAATTTTTACTTTTCATCTCTTCATTTGCTCTTATTCTTTTATCTTATTTTTTTAATATAGTTTTACAGAATTAATATAATTTAATTCTAAATAATCATACGAATTCATAATAAAAATTTCAAGTTTAAAATTTTATTTTTTTCAAATACTTTTTTGTCCCCCAAAATTTGCTTTCTAACCAAACTAAACCAAAATTTCTCCAATCAAAGATATTATATGTTCTAAATTAATTAAATCATGAAGATTTTATTAGAAAAATAAATGTTAGTTCAATATTCTGTACTATTTTTCATATTCTAACATAAAAAAACTTTATTTTTAAATAACTTAATAGTTAAGTAAGTTTTTTTAGTTCTTATTTTATTTTTTTTTAAAAAATGTAAGAGGTTTCAAATTCAAAATAATTTTATAATAAATATAAATTTTGTATTGAAAATAGTGTTATCACTTGTAAATTACTTAGTTGTTGAAAATTTGCTTCTTAAAAATTCACTTGATTAATTCATTTATCAGAATTTTGCTTACCTGCATCGTTCACATTTTGTCTGATTAGTGTGTCGACTTTGCATTTTATTTTATTTTTCTCTCAACGTGACCATTGCAAAAGAAAATTTTGATACAAAAAGGTTGTCGCTTTATGATTAGGAAATTGGAACTTTATCCTCGTACTTAAAAATGCTTTTATAAAGAGAAATTTTGAGAAGGAAAAATTTGCTCATATTGGAAACGGTAAGGAAAAATAGTCTACATAATAATAAAAAAAGAGATTAATACGTATTTTTAAAAACTTGAATATATATTAATTGCAAATATGCTATAAGCAAATTCATCAAAAATAATCTTGAACTGAATCAAAGAATTCATCAAACCTTGAAAGTGGTAAGAAAAATTAACTTAAAATGAGCCTATAAAAGTAAGTAATCTGGAATATCTATATATATTGTTTCCCCACATTCATTTCCACCTTTCTTTGTTAATTTCTCAATTGCCAAAAAGAAAATTTATTCTCAAAATAAAAAAAAAAAGTTGGCTAGCCAAAGCCAATCAAAATTGTGTGGCCTTTTTGGTGCCTTCTTAGGAGCTAAGTTTTTGTAAAGTTTCACGTATCGTCCGGTCAAACATTATTTAGAACTTCAGATAACACCTTTTTTTCTTCTTTAAAGTCATATTAAGATGTTTGGTTATGTGTAGATAAGGTTGAATCTTGTTTGAAGATGTTCCTCTGTTTCAATTTTTCTATGTTGTGGGTTTTTTACTCAAATTTCGCCTAGTAGTGGGTTTTAATTCAAATTACTCTGTAACTAAACTAATTCTATATTCTTAGTGTGTTTGGTTGTTGCAATGGTTGTATGTGGTCGAGGAATCCACACTACAACAAAGAATTAGCCTTACAGAGAAAGAGAGATTCTCTGTTAGTTTTGGTTGTGTAGCTTCTGGGGGGGTTTGAAGTGCAGAATTAAAGTTTCGTTCTGTCTTTTGTTCTAAAAGACCCAAATCATGGGCTTTCAATTTTATTTTGCACTTAATAACCCCAAGAAGCTACACAATTATTCTGCACATTTTGTTGTTTCTTGATGTTCTAATATTGATGAGAATTAGGATTTTTTGCTTGGTTAACTTAAAATTTCTTGATCGTGCATATTGGATATTTGTGTTGTGAAGATTTTGGTTTGTGAAAATTAAAGAGAGAGAGAGAGAGAGATTTTGGTTTATGATGATTGTCGGGTTTAAAATTGTTTGGCTAGTTTTGGTTTGGTTTGCTAGATTGTTGGCTTGTTGGTTTGGTTTGGCCTGAATGAAAATTGTGACACATCATGCTATATGTGATTCATCAAACTCAGTTAGATGACATGCTTTCCATCTGTCAATTTCTATTAAATTGGGGTTAGTGGCAAGGTTTTCAAAAGATGAATGGGTTCAGAGGTGAAAATTGGAGTTCAAAGTTCGGGTGGAGATTATGGGTTTGGCCTAAGATGCCTAATTAGTTTGCAGATATCGTATTCCCCCGTAAAATAAATACCGAAAAGATAGAAACGCGAAAAGAAAGCATCCACTAGCACTATTAAATTTGATACCTACATTTTAATCTTTAACAAAAAAAAAACTGTGATATTAATATATTCGTTTATTATACATATATCAGTATAGAGTTGTGAAATTGAGGGTATCATCACTTGTGAAATAAAATAAGAATTTTGTAGGATGTACCAAAAAATCATTGGATATAATAAAAAGAAAAGTGTTTGAGTATTTTTAAATAATTAATATATAAATTAAAGTAATATACAGATTTTTTTAATTTGACGGGGGCAGTCGTTAGGGTTATGAGTATCAAGTGTCCAGGCGTGACTAAGGGCACATTCCAATGTACGATCTCGGGTATTTCATGAATTAATTCTTGTAGAAATTCATATTAAAGTACCTGGTGGAAAAAGTAGTCAGCTTATAACGGGTTGAACCAAATCATATTTACTTAATATGAGAATTATGACCATGAGTCAATTCAATTAAGTGAGCTCAATTGACCAAATAAATAAGATATGCTCCTTACGTGTGTGTAAAAAAGTTCATGGAGTACTAATATATTCAGTGGTAAATTCTAATTAGGGTTAGCCACTTTAGTAGAGGTGGACTTTCAATTTTATTCTACACTTCTAGTAAAATGAAATTGTTTTGCGCACTTCGAAGTTGTTTCTTGATGTTCTAATAGTGATGACAATTGGGGCTTTTGGATTGGTATTATTTTGAATAAAACTAGAAACTCAAGAATGAGTGATCGCTACGAAAACATTCTAATTAGTTTGACACCTACCTCTTCATTTTTTGGAGCTCAAAATAATATTAAGAGAAAAAGGAAATAGTAACCAATGAAGTCTGTCTGGAAGGCTACAATTATAATCAAACTACGTGCTAAACGAAGCAAACATAACTAGGTAAAACGAAAGTGCTCTAGCATATTAAGATCACCATAAATTGATGAGCTGCAAAAGGGGGGAAAAGTTTGCCACCAAAACAATTATGTAACTGATCGCCCATGATTAGCAAATTTATCCGCCACAACATTACCTTCTCTATAAACATGGGAGACAACAACATTCATCTGCAACATCATATCTAGATATTTGGACCAGAGTAGCTGCAATTCCTAAGGAACCCAATGAGACTTTGACTTGAAAGAATGACCCACATAAGATGAATCACTCGCCAGCCAAAGTCGATGCCATCCCATAGGACATGCCTTTTTAATAGCAAAAATGGCAGCCCTTAATTCATCCTCAAAAGCAAGAGTTGACCCAGTAGGAAAGGCGAAGCAGCCTAAAGGCATCCATAGTGGTTGAACCCATTTTTGGTCAAATTTGTTAACACATCACTGTCACATCAGTTTTTATTAACCTCTTTCTCATTGAACCATTTCACTTTAATGATTTAGATTATCATTAGAATTTCGTATGAGATTCATTATCACTCCATTTTTCATTCAATTTTCTTTTATAATATACTACATAAAATACATTTGTCATACAAATAATTAAATATTTTAATTAGTGAGAAATTATATATTTTATGAATAATACCATAAAATTTTTGTACCAAAAAATATAATTAATTTTGAAATAGAAAAATTAAATTGTACTAAAATAATTAAAATTTAATACATAAAAATTGAACATATTACAAATATGTTACACATAATTGTAAAAATAAAAAAGTTACATTAAACTTAAAAATTAGAATAAATTACATTATACAAAAATAACAAAAAAATAAAAAAATTCCTCAAGAAAATACAAATTAATTAAAAATAAAAATTTTCCTCAATACAAAACTTAAAAAAATTAATAAAAAAAGAGGTAGGGACTTTTATTGATTAAGTGGGGTCTATTATCTATGGACTCTACCTGATGGGGCTGCCCAATGCAGATAAGGTAGACCCATTGGTCCCAAAAATTATTAGTCCCCCACAATGGGGGACTAACACATTGGAAGAACAATGGTCCCTCCATTGGTCTCCCAATGTAAATTCTCTAATACAAATCCTTTGGGATTTCTATACACCACATGCACCAAAATTGTTATCAGCTTCATTGTTGAATCATGAATGATCAACATTAAATTTCTTATGTGTTTTGATGATGAACAAAAGATTTTGATGAAGAAAAAAAAGTTTGAGTTAAAGAAAAACACGTTGGAGAAATCAGAATTGTGAAACGAAGACTCAGATACAGTTCACATACGTTATTGTAAGCTTAACGTACGTTAGGAAGGTGTCATGTATGTGAGAGAGGGTCTAAAGATAAGCAGAAGCTACTGGAACTCACTGAAGCATGTTTCATGTACGCTAGTAGGAGTTAACGTACGTAAGATGAAATTCACGTACTCAAGGTTCATGTTCACGTACGTAAAACTTGCTGAAAGATGATCAACGCACGTAATATGTATTGTCACACACGTTAGCTACAAAAATTCTCCAGTAACATATGTAAGAGTGGAATAACATACATGAGACATGTTTAGACAACAACAGACATCATAAAATGCACTCCAACGACTATAATATATTTATTAACGATCATATTGGATGGAATAGCTATAAATACATCAAGAGAATGCCAAAACATGTTGAACAACATCTGAACTCATTGAGCCAAACTTCCTATCGATTCCAATCAAGAAAAACATTAATTCAAGCTAGAGATTAAAGTTCAAGCATCAATCTGAAATATTCAACTCTAGCATAGAGCTTCATTGATTGTAAACCTTTTGTATACACTTTGAGAGTGTGGGATAGGTTTGTTGTAAGCCTATAGAAAATAATATTGTAGAGGTTTGTTGTGAACCTAAGTAAAACAACATTGTGAGGGACTTAGAGGTGTTGAATAGGGAATCAACCTCGTTTTATTGGTTTTGTTGGATTGAGATGTACTCAATCACCGTTATAGTTGAAATCCTAAGTGGTGAGACTTAGGTAGTGGACGTAGGCATCGAGTTGGCCGAACCACTCTAATTCTTGGTGTTGATTTTGCTCTTTCACTTAGAATCGCTTCCGCTCTACAAACGCAACCAACGTATAGACCGAAAATCCTCCAACAAGTGTAAGAGCCATCAGTATTCAGTTTTACCCAACCTGTAGGAGGAGGCTGCCGTAGTATAGATATAATTTGGGTTGCTTTTGGCGAAATAGCTCTAATATGTAACTGATTTAAGGTTTGAAGCCTTGCATTGTGCCCACATGGAAAATGCTACAATCCTTGAGGGCAGCCCAAATGCACCGGAGTAACATTTGAATATTTGGCTCAATTCCTTCAAAAATAGCTTGGTTTCGAGTTTTCCAGAGAAGCCAGACCGTTGTAATCAAAGCTGTTTTCCACAAGGCAGATAGCTGAGACTAAGTCGATATTGCAAGACCGCCTAAAGGAAAGATTCAAAGGAATTGTTCTTGCCAAATTTATAACCAAAAAGATCCCCAATCGTAGACCAATCAACATTTGCAAAACTGCAATACATGAGCAAATGATTAGAAGTTCCAACTTCACACTTGCATAATCTACACATAGATGGAAAGAAAAATCCACAGAGAGAAAGTTCCATTTCCGTTTTGCAATTTGTTATGAAATGCCTCCCAACACGTCAACGACCTAAAAGGAGGAATTAAAGAACAAAACATTTGTTTGTAAACAACCCTTTCCCGCCTCTTTGAACGCCATGAGTTGTAGGTTGCTTTGGTTGTGACTTTACCATCCCTGGAAAGTCACCATTCACGCCTATCTTTTGTTGTCCTCAAATATTTAACCCTCAAAATCTGATCTGCAAGCCACGGATAGCCAACCAAGAAAGGACAAGGTATGTGCTAATCCCCATTTAACTGAAAATTCGAAACAGTACCTGTCAAATCCTTATGATCAATGCTAAGACGTTGGGCAATGGTAGGAACTAACCACCTGCCATACCAAAAGTTGAGATCCGAATTTCCACCCAATAGCCAAAGGGAATCCTTCCATAATTTGGTATAAACCGTCTTCATGGATCCCCAAATAGAAGAGGACATATTATTATGCACAACCCCCTTACATTGCAGAAAACGCAGTTGAAATTAGGCACTACATTGGAGGCTACCTAAAATGATGCCCCAAGAGACTTTACTCAGTATAGCTTCGTTTAAAATAGACAGTTGGTTAACTTAAAATTTATTGATTGTGTATATTGGATCCTTGTGTTGTGAAGATTTTGGTTTGTGAAAATTGGAGGGGGAGAGAGAGAGAGAGAGAGAGATTTTGTTTTATGATGATTGTCGGGTTTATAATTGTTTGGTTTTCTAGATTGTTGGCTTGTTGGTTTGGGTTGAATAAAAATTGTGCCATATCATGCTATATGTGATTCATCAAACTCCGTTAGATGACATGCTTTCCATCTATAAATTTCTATTAAATTGGGGTTAGTGGCAAGATTTTCGAAAGATGAATGGGTTCAGAGGTGAACATTGAAGTTCAGGGGCTGGGAGGAAAATGGGTTTGGCCTAAGCTTATCCAAAAAAGAAAGACCGATAGGATAAAAAGGAGAAAAGAAAGCATCCACTAGCACTATTAAATTTTATACCTACATTTTAAGAAAAATAAAATAAAATGAAACTTTGATATTGGTGGTGTGTCAAACCACTAAAATAAATACATGTTCAGAAACAATATTTGAGTATAGTAGCAAACAAGGTTGATCTACAAAGACTAGTGAAAATTTAGTTATTTGCCGAAAATAGTAAATAAACAAATAGAAGAAACTGTATTGAAGTCAAAAATAATAATAATAATAATTCAAAAATCAATAAAACGCAGCAACAGGATATAACTGAAAACAATAATGATGAATGTCTAGCCTAGGTATTTCTCCATTCAATTCTTTCAGTCGATCACAGACAGTGAAAATAAATATCAAGCATTCGAATAGACAGAGTTCTAGATACCGGTGAAGCACTCAAATGACCAATTTTTAATTGATAGGCACAGGACGCCCTACATACTATTTTTCTAACCACTAGACAACCCCCGAGACGTCATGATAAGGTTTAATTTATGGTAGCGTTAAAAAAAAAAGACATCTATCCTATTCAGTGAAATCGGAAACGCTGTAATTCATTTAAACCAGATTAATGCCCAAACAAAATTTTGTGGCCTTTTTGTTGCCTTCTTAAATTTATTCTCAAAGTAACATGGGGCTAAAATTTTGTGAAGTTTCATTTATCGTCCAGTCAACATTGTTTAGCACTTCAGATAACACCCTTTTTTCTTCTTGAATCTTTAAAGTCATATTAAGATGATTGGTTATGTGTAGATAAGATTGAACCAATGACGGATGCAAAGAAAAATTCCAAGAGGGCACCATCTATCACTACTTATACAAATCATGATATCAGTTACAACTCAACCTCTCTGCAATGCTAATTAGAAATCTAATGTGTGAAATATTCATAATCTAGAAAAACATTTTAGAGCACAAATCCATTGATCTGGAGTGGACTATGAGTGAACAACACAACTGGCATTGTAATGAGGCAGTAGCTTACATTAGCACAATAATGAGGCTCCCCTATTACTATCATTTTGAGTGATTTGAGAAAAAAACTCGCAATCGAACTACAAAATGGATAAATTGCCACAAAAATAAATCTCTAAACTAATGGCATCAAAAATCTGTTCGTCTATTATTTTGCTCAAGTTTCGTCACAGCTCGCATTTGCTCTTCGATAGAGATTCGTCGACGGTCTAGATCAGTAATCTCATCATTGATTACTGTGTTAGCAAAAAACACAAACAAACAATCAATTACACAGAAAATATTACAAAACCAAAACTGTAACATAAAGATCAATTGTATACTTGCTGTCAAAAAATTAAAAAAATCAATTGTTTACTTATCTTAGGTCCTCCTTCAACAAACGTTCCTTCTCAAATTCCGCTTGCAGTTCCTTCTGCATAAACTCAATTTCAGCATCCGTAGGAGCTTCAAATTTCGCCTTCTTTGTTTTCTGCTTGCATTCATCAATCTTCTTCTCATATTCTACTTCATGCACACAAAACATCAGGCATTTAAACACCATATATTCATTGTCAACCTAAAACGTAATTACAATTTCAACCGTTGAACCTTGTTTGAAGATGTTTCTCTGTTTGAATTTTTCCATGCTGTGGGTTTTTTATTCAAATTTCGCCCAGTAGTGGGTTTTGATTCAAATTACTCTGCAACTAAACTAATTCTATGTTCATGGTGTGTTTGGCTGTTGCAATGGTTGTATGCCGTCGAGGAATCCATACCACACAACAAAGGATTGGCCTTTACAGAGAAAAAGAGAGATTCTCTATTTAGTTTTGGTTGAGTAGCTTCTTGGGGATTTGAAGTGCATAATTAAAGTTTCGTTCCGTCTTTTTTTCTAAAAGACCCAAATCATGGACTTTCAATATTATTCTGCATTTCTAGTAAAACAAAATTGGTCTGCACACTTTGTTGTTTCTTGATGTTCTAATATTGATGTCAAATGGGATTTTTTGCTTGGTTAACTTAAAATTTATTGATCGTGCATATTGGATCTTGTGTTGTGAAGATTTTGATTTGTGGAAATTAGAAAGAGAGACAGAGAGATTTTGGTTTATAATGATTGTTCGGTTTTTAATTGTTTGGTTAGTTTTAGTTTGGTTTGCAAGATTGTTGGTTTGTTGGTTTGAGTTAAACACTAAAAGAAAATGAGCATTTTGCGACAGAAGAAATTTGTCGCAAAAGCAACGAATTCCGTCGCAAATCGATTTTGCAACAAACTTTTAGTCGTAAAAATTCCTCGCCAAAAGCCTCGTCGGTAAAATGTTTTTGCAACTAATTTGTCGCCATTTTTGCGAGCAGTACAGTATTCATCGCAAACTTCGGTACAAGTCAACTTCCCACGTTGCGACGAATTCGTTGCTATTTTTGCTACGAAGTCGTCGCAATATTTGGGTAAATTTGCGACGAATTCGTCGCCAAAATTTTTTGGAATCCGTCGCAATTTTCTGGGCACTGTTTTGCAACGCATTTGTCGCAAAACAATTTTATATTTCTTTTTATTTTATATTTTTTGTATTTATTATTATTTAATATCATTAAATTATTTAATAAAAATGAAAAAAAATACTAAAACGGAAATTGCGTTCAAATTAATTCAAAAATATATTTAATATTTAAATGTTAAAATACATTAAAACTATTTAATATTTTTTAACTCTAAAATACAATAACTACATAAACCTATCTAACTAATCTTCTCGTTGTACTTCGATCTCGACTTGTACCTCTTTTATGCGATGAACTCGTTGTATGATGCCATTTGCTTACCAATTTCCATTTGTCTGCTGCTTCCTTAACTGGAGAAGAATAATGTAACTATATTAATGCAAGTTGAGAAATGTTGATTTTCCTCTAACTTTCTATATTTATAAAGGTCTAGATAAGTAGAATCAGAAAATACAAGCAGTTGATTATACCCACAAGAGGAGTCCATTATGTGCTTTGCAATTTTCTTGTACGGTCTCCAATGTCAACAAAGGCAAGACCAAAAAAAGAAAAATACCTTCGCTTTCAGATGCACTAGAAGCTCATTGCTGGCTTCATTAAAGTGTTCTCTTTCCTCCCGGGAATTGTGAAGACGTGCTCTAGCCACATTCAATGAGGTATTGACCTATACCATATGCCTCGAAACACAAGTCCACCCCAGAAATGGTATGGAAGAAGCCCCATCAGGTTGATGCCACAAATAAGAAGATTGTTACAGTTTGGGAATATAAGACTGATCATATATCAACAAATACAGTGTAGTATATCATTATTATCAATCACAAAAATTCTAAGACTATGTAGAACGGAATCAACAGAAAGCATTTCCTAAACCTGTATTTGTGCTTCACATAATAAATGATTGAAATATAAGACAAGAAGTACCCTTTGTAATTTAACTTCAAGATCAGCCTTTTGCTTCTCAAGTTCTTTGATCTCCGCTGCCAAATCCTAGAAAAGAAACTTGGAAAGCACAATTGAAAGCAACATTATTTCCTGGACCATCATCAATGCAAAGATCCATAAACATCACCACCATCGACAATATGTCTGTGATACCCTATCGGATTCCGATACAGCTCTCTATAGCTTTCAGTTCTGCCATGAGTCGATCTCGATCAATTGGAGTGTCGAGTGGGTTACTTACGGTGTTGAGCTATGTTACTCGAGTAATCATTTTCATGTTACTCGAGTGATATGGACCATGGTTTACTTGAGTAAGCGGTTAGGTCTTACTCGAGTGAGGTAGGGCATATATTACTCGAGTGAACCATTTGGTTACTCAAGTAAGCCTTGTTTCGGGATGAACATGATGAACACTTAGGAACATGTTACCCTAGTAACCATTTGTGTTACTCGAGTAAGAGATGTGTCACTCGAGTGATATGGCTTGTCACTCGAGTGAGATGTGCACCCAGTGCGTGAAATGGTGTCGTTTTGGGCAGGGGTCTATATATACCCCACCCGACTTCTTCGGTCTCATTCTGTTTCCTCTCACCCAAAACACTCTCATTTCTCCCAGAATCCATTTTAGAAAGATCTTGTTACTTACTAGACATCTCTTGAGGTAATATTGCGTCTCTCTACCTCTCATTCTTTCATTTTCCTTCATTTTGCATGAATGTGCATTTTAGGGTTTTTAATGAATGCTCCTAGGTTCGGATGTAGGTTGTTTCTGTTAGAATGGGTGTTAAGGGTTGTGATTTCGGGACTTTAGGAGTCCATTAACAACATAATATAGGCTTGGATTCACATAAATCGAACATGTTTGTGAATGGTTTTCAAACTCATTCGTTTTGGGTCGATTTAGTGTGTTTCCGAGTTGTGTTGATGATTTTGACTCTAGATTTGAGTTCAGGGGCTTGAGTCAAGTCAATGTAGGTGTTGGGTATCGATTTCCATCAATGAAATTGAGGTTTTGTCGAGTTGGATATGATATGGGTAGGGTCTTAATCGAGTAAGCAAATGACTCACTCGAGTAAATGATGAACACAGATTACTCGAGTAAGCACATCTGAGTAAGCCGCTGTTGGTGTCACTCGAATAAGCCCTTTTGGTTACTCGAGTGAGGCTTTGTTATGAGGGACCAAAGGTGTAATTTTGCACACTTTTGTACCTCTTTCTGTCTGGGGATTATTTTGGGAGTTCTAACTACTTCGAGGACTAGTTAGCAATTCGAGAGTACTTTGAGGGTTAATTAGAACTTAGTTGGGTCTCGGGGATTAGAACATAATTTTACATTGGTCAGGGACCAAACTGTAATTTTACGTGGGCTTTGAACTTTTGGTTGCGAATTATGGTTTATCATTCATATTAGAGTTTCTGCATCTTTGAGCGTCTGCATATGCGTATCATTCATCCGATAATACCAACATCATCATCTTTTCTGATATCTATTATGTATGTATCTTTTCCAGCTTCCTGTTCCTGCCAGCACAACTAGCCACCTATAAGTGGTGTCTGACTGGATCCTTTGCTTCGGATTCCAAGTGACTAAAATGGAAGCTTCAAACACATAGGTTGTGTCTTCCTACATATATAGTTTTTGCTGTGTCTGGATATGACATGAAATCTAACTAATAATTATTTGGCTAATTATTAATCAGATTTATATATTTTGTCACAATCAACGTTTTACTCTATTAATATATATATAGGTATGTATATATATATATATATATATATATATATATTCTAAAAATATGGAAATATGTTATGCATGACTCTCTGTTATATTATTGTAAATAATATATTATGATATGGTACGCTTAGTTATGGGGTACGTAATTTTTGATATATTAATGCTCTGTGAAAACCCTAGTTGTCGGGGTAAAGTGGTAACCGTGTATCTGGCCAGATACATGCTCTGTTATGTCTAGTGGCTGAGTCCGCAATACTATTCTGTATATTATGTTCTAGTCCCATATTATGACTTTGTTATATATATATATATATATATATATATATACTCTGATTGTCTGAATGCATGCTGTCTGCTCTGTATGCGAATATTTTGGTAAAATATTTTTTGAAAGCTATTACATACGTAGTGTGTATATATATTATATCGGTATATACGTGTGTGGTATCTTTTGAAGGGTTTTCAAACTTTCTGTGTGAGGTACGCATGAGGCAATCTGGAGTGCTATTTCCTCACTGGGTCCTGACCCCTATTTTATTTATGTCTATTTTCTTTGCATGTCTAGAAGATATATTTTGACGCTCAGCATCTGTTCAGCACCCTATCACCAGTGAGGCATTCTTGATATTCAGTTAGTGTCCCCGTTCGGGCTCTACTTTTGTATTAGTTGTTAGAGTTCCATACTTGGTTTCTATGGGAATACTGGGCTATACTTTTGTATTTTGGATTTTGATCATATTATAACGGTTTTATATGTTATTTTGATAGTATTATATTTATACTATTTTTCTTATATTTTATTTTTATTAAATAAATATCTTGATAATTTTTTATCTGGGTAGAATATCTATATCTTCGAGGCTTGTGCGAGATGAGCTGGGCTCCTATAGACAGTTCACATTGTACGCCGGTTATCGACCCGACTCGAGTCGTTACAAAGGTGGTATCAAAGCGTTAGGTTCTGTATTGTTTGGTCGATATGGAACACATGTATCTTTGATTGAGTCAGTTGATTTGTCTCTGTATATCCCTTGATCTTTGATATGGTACTGTGACAATCATTTGCATTCTGACATCTGCATACATGTCTATTTTTTTATTATATTTTTGCGATGGATCGTCGTCGTGGTCTACCTAGGCGAGTGTCTAATGAGGCCACCACTCAGTCTGCAGTGGATCCGCATGATTCCCATAGTGTGCTAGAGGTTACAGCACCAGTACCTTAGCAGCAGTTCTAGCTTCAGCAGCTTATTATCGCTTAGCTGGAGACCGTTCAGCAGATGACTTAAGTTTTAGACTGTCTGGAGAGAGTTCAAACAGGTTAGTAGTTAGAGGTCAGCCAGTTCAGCCAGCAGAAGTAGCACCAGTTCAGCTTGAGGTGCCACCAGTTCAGCAGCCTCAATAGGATGAGGTTATAGTTGTTACTCCGGTGGTTGCACTGCGGGGCATATAGCAGGATCTGTTGGATAGATTTGTGAAGCTCAAGCCACCCAGATTTTCAACTGGGATGGGAGAGGATCCGTATGACTTTTTTCTGAAGGTGGAGCATTGTTTTGAGGCTAAAGGCATTACCAATGATACCAGCAGGGTCAGACTCGTTGCATTTCTTCTGACTGATCAGACAACAAGATGGTGGATGAGCCTTGAAGCTAGAGAAGGATTCAGTTGGGCTCGATTCAAGGAGGAGCTCGTTTTGTCTCATAGTATTCGAGATAGATAGATGAATGAGTTCAATGATTTTCATCAGGGAGCTGGCATATTAGTGACGGAGTACGAGGAGAAGTTTAAGGACTTGAGTAGGTATGCACCTTCAGCGAGTCAGTGAGAGGAGGCCTTGGCTAGGAAGTTTTCAGAGGGGTTGCGTACCACTATTGGCAGGATAGTGGCAACCCGAGAGCTATATACCATCAGACAGATTGCAAAGGCTGCCATAGGGATGGAGTATATAGACGAGAGACACCCAAATGAGCCCAAAAGGGCGAAGATATAGGGTGTTTTTGGAGGCCAGTAGGGCCAAAGTCAGGGAGCTCAGTCGGGTCAGAGGCACCGACATTCATTTGGAGGGAAGGGGCCCAATCAGAACGCTCAGAGCCTCAGGATGGCGCAGCCAGCTGGGCAGGGTAGAGGACAGAGCTTTGGGAGCTTGATTCTACAGTGTGTGATTTGTAAGAAGAGGCATCCTGGAGTATGCAACATGGCGATGAGAAACTGTTTCTACTGTACATAGTCAGGGCATAAGATAGCAGAGTGTTCGACAAAGCTTGGTGCAGGGGTACAGACTGGTCAGTATACAATAGAAGGTTAAGGTGCAGTCAGTACCGAGGCTGGTAGGGGAGCTGGTAGAGGTTTAGGGAGTCGCATTCAGGCTGGCTAGAGTAGTGGTTGTGGTCAGGCAGCTCAGAGTAGTGCTCCTGCATTAGGGCAGGCCAGGGTTTATCATCTCACCTGTCATGAGGTGCATACCTTCAATGTTGCAGTTACTGGTACGCTCTCTATTTATGGTACTTTAGCATATGTATTGTTGACACGGGAGCATCTCATTCATTCATTACTCCATATTTTGTTGGGCGTGCTGAGTTAGTGATGCATCCGTTGGACAAGTTGTTAGAGGTGTCATCACCCCTAGGTAGTAAGATGATGACAGATTCTGGGATTCAAGAGTGCGTGATCTCTTTTGGTGGGCATAATTTGGTAGCCAACCTCATCTTATCGGATGTAAGGGAGTTTGATGTCTTACTGGGTATGGATGGGCTCTGTGAATGTCATGTTGCTTATGATTTCTTTGCCAAAAGAGTACGTTTTTTACCGTCTAGTTAGGCTGAGTTTTGCTACCAGGGTGAGCGAGACAGTGTTTTGAGGAGTTATGTGTTAGCCATGAGAGCTAAAAGGATGATCCACCGAGGCTGTGAGGCATACTTGGTTTTTGTGCTCGCTGAGCCTGAGGAGTCAGAGTTGAGAGTGGGTGGTGTACCGGTGATTTAGGAGTTTCCTGATGTATTTTTGGAGGAGTTACCAGGACTTTTGCCTAAGCGGGAGATTGAGTTTGCTATAGAGGTTCAGCCTGGTATCGATCCAATATCGATTCCACCGTATCGGATGGCACCAGCAGAGATGAAGGAGTTGGAAACTCAACTAAGAGAATTGTTAGACAAGGGGTTTGTTCGATCGAGCTTTTCACCTTGGGGTGCGCCGGTCTTATTTGTAAAGAAGAAGAATGGAAGTCTTCGCATGTGCATTGACTATCGTTAGTTGAATAAGATAACAGTGAAGAATCGATATCCACTTCTGAGGATAGATGATATATTTGACCAATTGAAGGGTCCATAGTGGTTCTCTAAGATTGACTTGAGGTTGGGATATCATCATTTGAGGATTCTAGGTGAAGACATTCCTAAGACGACGTTTCAAACTAGATATGGCCACTATTAATTTCTAGTGATGTCATTACGGGCAAATTCGATACGCTGCATTTATGGATTTGATGAACATAGTATTCAGACCATACCTTGATCTTTTCGTCATTGTCTTCATCTATGACATATTGATCTACTCGAGGAGTAGGGAGGAGCATGAGGACCATTTGAGGTCAGTGTTGCAGACTTTACAAGAACATCAACTCTACGCTAAGTTATCGAAGTGTGAGTTTTAGCTCGAGCAGCTATCGTTTCTCAGACACGTGGTGTCGAGAGAGGGTATTTTGGTAGATCCCAAGAAAATGGAGGTTGTACTTCATTGGGAGAGGCCTAAGACTGCTACGGAGATTCGAAGTTTCCTTGGCTTGGTCGAGTACTGCAGGAGGTTTATCCAAGATTTCTCGAGGATTGCAGCTCCTATGACTTGGTTGGCACAAAAGGGAGTTAAATTTGTCTGGTCTAATAAGTGTGAGGATAGTTTCCAGAAGCTGAAGAAGTGTTTAACTAGTGCGCCAGTGTTGGTGTTACCATCGGGTTATGGAGGCTTTGCGGTGTATTTTGATGCATCGAGAGTTGGCCTAGGTTGTGTGTTGATGCAACATGGCAAAAGTGATTGCCTATGCATCAAGGCAACTTAAGAGGCACGAACAAAACTATTCAACGCATGATCTGCAGTTAGCAGCAGTGGTGTTCGCATTCAAGATTTAGAGGCATTATCTCTACGGAGAGACTTTTGAGATCTTCACAGATCATAAGAGTTTGAAGTACATCTTCGGGCAGCAAGACCTGAATCTGAGGCAAAGACGTTGGCTAGAGTTACTGAAGGATTATGATTGCACCATATCATATCATCCTGGTAAGGCTAATGTTGTTGTCGATGCTCTGAGTAGGAAGTCGGTGGGTAGCTTAGCTTATATCTCCGTTAAGAGATGACCTACACGGAGTGGCAGCGTATGATGGAGTCCAGAGTTGAGTGACGGTTGATGACTCAAAAGCATTGTTGGGTCACATTGAGGCGAGGCTTGTTCTGTTGGACTGCATTAGAGTGGCTCAGAAGGAGGATTATGAGATTTTGGGTTTGGTGGAGAAGGTTAAATCCTCTGAGGTGTCGAGATTTAGCATTGATGACTCAAGAGTCCTTTGGTTTGGACCGAGATTGTGTGTACCAACTATGGGTGGGCTACTTGAGGAGATTATAACGGAGGGTCATAGTTCCACATATTTTGTACATCTAGGATATATTAAGATGTATCAGGATCTTCGAGAATCTTATTGGTGGCTGGGGATGAAGAAGGATGTTAGTAAGTTCGCTAGCCGGTGTTTGACCTGTCAACAGGTTAAGTTTGAGCACCAGTGACCTTTAGGATTGCTGCATCATATGGTACTTTCTGGAGTGGAAATGGGATCACATCATGATGGATTTTGTAGTGGGACTGCCGAGGACATCTACCGGGTATGACTCCATTTGGGTGATTGTTGATCGTTTGAAAAAGTCAACACATTTTCTCCCTGTCAAGACGTCATATAGAGCGACACGATTGGCAAAGCTATATATTAACAGGATTGTATGTATGTATGGTGTGCCAGTCTCTCGGACATAGGACCTCCATTCACATCGCAGTTTTGGCGTAAATTGTAGGAAAAGTTGGGTACTTGATTGGATTTCAGTACAGCTTTCCATCCGTAGACTGATGGTCATTCTGAGTGCACGATTCAAACATTGGAGGATATGTTGAAAGCTTGTGCAGTAGATTTTACTGGGAGATGGGATTCCCATTTTCCTCTAGTAGAGTTTGCATACAACAATTTGTACTATTCGAGTATCGAGATGGCACCATAAGAGGCGTTGTATGGAAGAAAGTGCAGATCTCCTTTATGTTGGGCTAAGGCCAGAGAGAGAGAGTCGTTGAGGCCAGATCTTATTTTGGAGACTACTGAGAAATTCAGACTGATCCAACAAAGGATCTAGACTACTCATAGTCATCAAAAGAGTTACGCTGATCTGAAGCATAAACATCTGGATTTTCCAGTTAGAGACCATGTATTTCTCAAAGAATCGCCGATCAAGGGCGTGATGAGATTTGGAAAGAAGGGCAAATTGAGCCCGAAATACATTAGTCCTTTTGAGATCATAGGTCGTGTTAGAGTCGTGGCTATGAGTTGGCATTACCGCCTCAGTTTCGCTCCTGTTCATTCGGTGTTCCATAACTCCCTTTTGAGGAAGTATATTTCAGATATGTCTTATGTTATGGTATCACAGTCGATCGATGTTAGGCCCTATCTTTCTTATGATGAGGTTTCGTTGAGGATTCTTGACCATCAGGTCAAGAGACTCCGGAATAAGGAGATAGCTTCAGTGAAGGTGATTTGGAGGCACCATTCAGTTGATGAGGCAACTTGGGAGGCTGAGGATGAGATGCGGCATATATATCCGTAGCTATTTGGTTCTGCAGACCCTAGGTTAGTACCCTTCTGTCTGTCTGTGCATTTTGTTCTGTCTTTGTCCATGCATAACATTTTTGTATCTGCATCATTCTCTGCATCGATCTCTGCATACTCTGGCATCATTTTCTGCATACTTGAGTTCGAGTGAGTTAGAAATGTCTTAGATTCATAGATCGGTGTTCTATGATCTATTAGCTGATTTGGAGATCCAAGTTTGATCCTAGCATTGATTTGGCTTGTCTAGGAATTCAATGACGAATTTCTTTTTAGGAGGTAGTATGTAATATCCCGTCGGATTTCGATACATTTCTCTATAGCTTTCGGTTCTGCCCCGAGTCGATCTCGATCAATTGGAGTGTTGAGTGGGTGACTTATAGTGTTGATCTATGTTACTTGAGTAATCATTTGCATGTTACTCAAGTGATATGGGACATGAGTTACTCGAGTAAGCGGTTAGGTCTTACTCAAGTGAGATAGGGCATATATTACTCTAGTGAACCATTTGGTTACTCGAGTAAGCATTGTTTCGGGATGAACATGATGAACACCTGGGAACGTGTTATTCGAGTAACCATTTGTGCTACTCTAGTAAGGGGTGTGTCACTCGAGTGAGATGGCATGTCACTCGAGTGAAATGTGCACCCAGTGCGTGAAATGGTGTCGTTTCGGGCAGGGGTCTATATCTACCCCCACCCGACTTCTTCGGTCTCATTCCATCTCCTCTCACCCAAAACACTCTCATTTCATTCAGAATCCATTTTGGATGGATCTTGTTCCTTCCTAGACGTCTCTTGAGGTAAGATTACGTCTCTCTACCTCTCATTCTTTCATTTTCCTTCATTTTGCATGAATGTGCATTTTAGGGTTTTTAATGAATGCTCCTAGGTTTGGATATAGGTTGTTTCTATTAGAATGGGTGTTAAGGGTTGTGATTTCAGGACTTTAGGAGTCCATTAACACATAATGTAGGATTAGATTCAGATAAATCGAACATGTTTGTGAATGGGTTTCAAACTCATTCATTTTGGGTCGATTTAGTGTTTTTCTCAGTTGTGTTGATGATTTTGACTCTAGTTTTGAGTTCAATGGCTTGAGTTGAGTCAATGTGGGTGTAGGATATCGATTTCCATCAATGAAATAGAGGTTTTGTCGAGTTAGGTATGATTTGGGAAGGGTCTTACTCGAGTAAGCAGATGGCTCACTCGAGTAAGTGATGAACACGGGTTACTCGAGTAAGCACATCTGCCTTACTCGAGTAAGCCGATGTTGGTGTCACTCGAGTAAGCCCTTTTGGTTACTCGAGTGAGGATTTGTTCTGAGGGACCAAATGTGTAATTTTGCACACTTTTGTACCTCTTTCTGTCGGGGAATTATTTTGGGAATTTTAACAACTTCAAGGACTAGTTAGCAATTCCAGACTACTTTGAGGGTTAATTAGAACTTAGTCGGGTCTCGGGGACTAGAACGTAATTTTACATTGGTCAGGGACCAAACTGTAATTTTACTTGGGCTTTGAATTTTAGGTTATGAATGATGGTTTATCATTCGGATTAGAGTTTCTGCATATCTGAGTGTTTGCATCTGCATATGCATATCATTCATTCGATACCGCCACAGTACCAACATCATCATCTTTTCTGATATCTGTTATATATGTATTTGTTCCAGCTTCTTGTTCTTGCCAGCACGACCAACCACCTACCAGTGGTGTCTGATTGGATCATTTGCTTCAGATTCTAGGTGAGTGAAATGGCAGCTTCAGACACATAGGTGTTGAAATTCGTAACTAAATATGACATTCATACAAGGATAAATGCAGCGGAAATAATAAAAATTTTATCCTAGAATTCCACCAAGGATCCGAGCACATCAATCATAAACGATTAGGGCTAGGGCTTTACCTTGAAAACCAAAGCTCGATTGTATGAACGAATGATTTGTTGGTGTAGCTTTTAGTATTAACTTGAAACCTTTTCAACCATGTTGCCTTTGCGCGAACGTGACCAATGGTATCGACACAACGAACTTGCTAGGATTGGTGTAGTGTACTAGCACCTTTTAGAATCTCTATTCTAATGCTCACAAATAATTTTCTCTATTTGTTTGTGACACTACTAATTCGGCCAAGCCCTCAGCAAATAGCAATGAGTGCAACCCTATTTATAGGCATATGAGGAAACCTAAATAGGCGCATAATCGGGCCGATTTTTCCCTCTCCTTACCCACCAAGGATTCGACCTCTTCCTATTCTAAATAAGAGTGTGTCGAATTCTTGTTTAGTCACACTAGGGTTTGCCTCTCTTGTCCGACAAGAATAAACACTTTCTAATTAATTTTGTTACATACTAATTAGGATTTTATTTTCCTTGTTAAACAAGAATAAAACTCTTAATTAGTCATGAACTCCTAATTAGTTAGTGCATGTGCCGAAATACTTCTTGTCACACAAGGAAAGTGATTCCTAAAAAATAGGAGGGCGGATGCCGAATTTCTCACTCCTTGTTTAGGTTTATTGTGCCGAAATTCTTCCTCCTTTTTTAGGTTTATTGTGCCGAAATTCACATGGGTTTCATTAATATTATTGGGCTTTTAATTATATGATACTTTATCATAAAATAAATCACTCACATGGGCCTAATTATGTCACACATAATCATAACCATGATAATTGATGATTCATATTAAAACCCATTATATTAATGGACCATGTATTAAATATTATTTAACACATAAAACATAAAATCCTAAATTATTATTGATTAATTAAACCAATCATCTTAATAATTCAATTACCACAAAAAGAGAACTTTCGTAACCAATCCAATTCGTTTTTTGTGTGTGACCCGATAGGTCCACTCGAGATTGGCAATGGGCCTCGTCTCAAAACACGTGGGCCCAAAGTACATAAGCGGTAACTAGTAATACATTATGACAACCTAAAATCTAGTGGTATCAGTAATCTGAGTTAACCTTTCACAGTCTGATATTCAGTCCTTTTGTCTCACGATATCTATATTAAGCATAAGGCATGGTCACATGTCAACCTTATATTGCTTAATGTGTTTCTTGATCCCAAGTAGATTGATATACAAATGACATTGATAAA
>CAODLS010134652.1:0-18309 GCA_948243855.1 Flueggea neowawraea | reverse complement strand
AGAGTATAAAGACTTCAAAGATGAAGATTGGAAGTCTCTTAATCTAAACTCAACGGCTACTCAACTACTATATTGTGCCTTGAGTCCCGAAGAGTTCAATCGAATTTTATCTTGTGAAAATGCCAAGGAGATATGAGAAATACTTGAAGTTACTCATGGAGGCACAACTCAAGTCAAAGAAACCAAGGTTAATATGCTTCTACATGACTATGAGTTATTTTCCATGAAAGAGAATGAAAACATTAACAACATGCTTGATCGCTTTGCGAAAATCACAAATGGTTTTGCCTCATTTGGAAGACCAATCTCTAATAGCGACAAGGTGAAGAAGATTTTGAGGTCTTTGCCTCACATATGGAATGCAACGGTCACCGCCATCATGGAATCCAAAGACTTAAATTCTTTTGAGTTTAGTGTCTTAATTGGGTCACTCATAAATTATGAGATTGTGCTCAAGTCAAGAGAAGAAAGACTAAAGCATAGGAAGGCATTGAAAGCTTCTACTCATTTTCAAAAGAAGGAGAGTGAAGGAGAGACAAGTTCGGATGAAGAGCTAAAATTCTACTACAAAAGGATAGCAACTTATGAGAAGTTGCTGAAAAATAAAAAGCATCAACAAAAAGAGATGAAGAGGTTGAAGGATCGGAATAAGAAAAAGAAAAGAAGAGGCTATAGTTCTTCTTCAAGTGATGATGAAGATCTAATGGCAAATGTATATCTGTCGGCATACTAGGTATTTTTTAAATTTCATTCCTTTATATTTCATGCAATTTTTATTTCTAATTTGATTATTGTTATTTGCATGAATTATTTGATTATGTTGATTTATATATGTGCATTGTTTTGAAATAAATAGGGAGAGAGATTATTTTTTATATATGTACAAATTGTTTTTGAAAGGGGGAGTGAAAATGTTTATAATTTGCTTAATTGTTTAATCTTTTTGATAAATGACAAAAATGGGGAAAGTGTTATATGCTTAATTGAATAGGGAATAAAATTTTTCGCATTCACTCTTACATAATACTAAACAAATGACAATGAAGGAATCCTTGATCAATTGTTGCCCTTGATGTAGCTATTTAATCCTTCAAAGTTTTGTCATCATCAAAAAGGGAGAGATTGTTAGATCATGGGTGATCAACAATAAGTTCCTTATATGTTTTGATGATGTAAAAAAAGGTTTTGATGGTAAGCAAAATGTTTGACTTGAAATGGAACACATTGAAAGGCTTAAAGTTGCGAAACAAGGCTCTGCAAAGCAACAACGTACATTACAACAAAGCTGAAGTACGTTATCTGAAAAACGTCGTGATCAACGTATGTTGGATAAAACCACAACGTACGTTATGGACAACAACGTACGTAGACGTGGCTCAGGCAGAAAACAGAAGCTACTGGATTGTTCTAGACCAATAATAACGTACGTCATACATGCACAACGTACGTAGCAAAGAGAACAACGTACGTAGAGAATCGCAACGTATGTTATCTGGGAAGCCAACATGATCAACGCACGTCATGAGTATTACAACGTACGTAAACGGGATGATCAACGTACGTCTTACAAATTGCAACGTACGTCATTAAGGTTCCAGAAAGCTGCAACTGCATTAAATGCACTCCAACGGCTAGTTTGTCACCTCTAATGGTCATATGGAATGAAAATGCTATAAATACATCAAGAGAAGGGCAGAAACATGCTGAACAACCTTAGAACTCATTGTGCCAAATTTCATATCAATTCCAACCTAGAAAAACAACCAATCAAGCTAGAGATCAAAGTTCAAGCATCAAGCTCAAATATCCAACTCTAGCATAATGCTTCAGTATGTTATAAACAGTTTTGCATACACTTTGAGAGTGTGAGAAAGGTTTGTTGTGAGCCTAAGTAAAACAATATTGTAGAGTTTTGTTGTGAACCTAAGTATAAAACAACATTGAGAGAGGTTTGTTGTGAACTTATAGAAAACAACATTGTGAGGCCTTAGAGGTGTTGAGTCAGAATCAACCTCGTGTATTGGCCTTGTTGGATTGAGCCGCAATCAATTATCGATAGTGAAAGGCCTAAGCGAGACTTAGGTAGTAGATGTAGGCAAGGTTGACCGAACCACTATAAATCCTTGTGTTGATTTCTCTATCTCTCTTCTGAAGTCGCTTCTACTGTCTATTCCAATAGACCGAAAATTCTCCAATAGTTTGCAGCATAGCTAATGTTCTTAATAATTAATAAAGGATTACTTGTAATGATGTAAATAGAATTACTATTGGTTTCATAATATACTACTGACTACTAATTATTGTTGGAGTTTGATATATGAGTGGAATTTATTGCTTCTTAACTCATGCTTACCACCTATATGATGAAATGTCATGTTTTTTAATGGAGATATAGTAATAAATTTTTGTTGTTGTGTTGTTATTGTGTTTTTGATTTCATGAGAGAGGGAAATAAATTGAACAACCCTTGTTAAAATATATCTTGATTAATGTGCGGTTTAATTTTAAGTGATTATTGTAGTGTATCTTGAGTAAGATGGAGCATGAACGTCATTTATATTGATCTTATTTTGTCACAAGCAAGGTCTAAAGAGGACTATTTAGTTTAATCTACAAAGAAATGTTTGCACAAACGCTAACATAAGCAACTTAGTTAGAAAGATCACTCCAATAAATTCAAGTATTCTACTATTTGAAGTGTCTTAAAAAACAACAAAATTGTTTTAATTTTAAATTTTGTATTTTTCTTTAGTTAAAACTTTCGTTGAATTTGCTGCTAGTTACCTACCATGTATTTATAAAAGAATTGTGCCCCCGATAAAAAAAAAAAGTTCTTCCGTCCCTGCCAAATGAGCAAAACTTATTCTTTCGAGTCATTTCAATAGAGATATTACTCTTTCGCAAATTTCAAGTACTTAAATTTTCTCTTCTCGCTAGTTAAATTGCAAAGTTATATTATTATCCTTTTTAATTCAATACAGAACTTATATTTTTAGTATACTAAATTATAGACACTTTTTCTTATTTGTTTGATTTTTTGATTTTGACGATATTACTAGCCTTTTTAATTTGATGTTGACTTTAAGAAATTTTAACTGTTGCCTTTTCTTCAACTTCTTTTTTTTCCGAGATTTTTTTTTTCAATTTGTTCACTTATTACTAATTTGGTCTACTGAATATATATCTAAAAGAACTGTCAATTTGAATATATTTAGTGGACAAAATCAATATTTCTTAAGGTTTGTGTAAAGTCAAAAACACCTACTATAATATCAATCTGAGGGATTCATGACCAAACAAAAAAAGAGAATTATATTATTCCGTTCCGATGGAAGAGGGAAATGGGTACATATACAAAATCGCATTCAAGTGATTGAAATATGCCAGGAACGATCTTAAAATTGAAATGAGAACGTACCAGTGCATTGATGGCGAAGCAATTCATCGTAGGAGACACATCATTGAGTACGTGCGTTATATGCCTGTTTAAAATTCAATACATGAACCCACAAAAATTGATGGTGCTTGCGACTTTAAGTCATGTGAATGTGATCAAGACCCAACATAAATAAGCAGTTGTCTTAAGAAAAATCTATAATAAACGTTCAAGTTATCTATATAGCCAGTTTTTATAATTATAAACATTCGAATTCTTGCACACTTGATCAATATTGGATTTAGCAATTGTTAAATTTGATTTACTAATTTTAACCATCCAGTAAATCCTGCCTTGCCTACATATATATATATATATATATATAATTATATTTTTCAAAACAAAATACACATATATTTATGTAAGCATTGACGTTCAGACACACACATGTATGAAAAATATATTTATGTATACACATTTATTTATTTATTTATGAAATTCAATTATATAAATACGTACCAAAAGTATTTTTAATTTCCAAAACAAATACACAAAGAAATTGGTCATAATAGTTATCATCATTATTGCATGAAATTTTCCGTGAGGTACTTTTAAAACGTAAACAATTTGACAAGCCCTAACTAATTATCTTCGTTATTATGTGAAAATTATTTTTTTGAAAAATTATAATTTTATTTATTGTACTCATTTTTATTCTTTTGTTTATGCTTTTTTTTTTTTTGTGAAAAGTTCTTTTAGTTTAAATTTGTCCCCTTATTAAAAACTTTTGGTCTGCCACTACGGGGATTTGTTTATGGTGGATTATTACACTTCGAGAGAGAAAAAATCTTTAGTCTGCGTCATAAAAAATAGACCCGTCCTATGTATCCGTATATATAGTTCATGTCATTATTGGAGAAATATAATTAATTTGTTGCTCCAGAAATATAATTTTTTAATCTCCATAAAAAAAAGTAAATTAAATTCTCTTTTAAAAATTCAAAACCCTTCTGTATTAATAATGTTTTTTGGTTTTAGCTTTCTTTTTCCCAGAGATTTTTAGCTTTTATTAAAAATTGAACTTTCTAAATTAATTTAACAGTAATATGTATCAATAATTTAATTGTCATAAATGATGTACTACTTTAAAAAAACAATTTGTTCTTTTTTTTTTATAAATAACAAAACAGTTTTTTTAGTTGATACGACTTGACACCAATAAATAAATACCTTTATTTTTATGTAACCTATTTAGTTTTAAAATCAACATCTACGCTAAAGAATCAGTAATTTATTTATGACAAAGATTAATTTTGTATTTGTTTGTAGTAATTTGAGAGACAAATTATAAATTGATAAATTAAAAAATTATATTAGTAAAAAATAAAGAAATTAACAATTTTTTTATTTTTTTGTATAATATAGTGCATATTCGTAAAACAAACATATGATGAAACAAACAAACATATAATAAATAACATAAGTCACTATCAAGAAAAGCTTGCAACTGCTTGACAGTTTTTTTGGTCAGACAATTGCCTGACAGTTTTATTAGGAAACTCCAATGTTATAAGATGTCGCACAAGTACTACTTATCAAAGGTGTCGCACAAGTACTCCAATGTTATTCCATTATTGCAATATGCATGCATGCTTTACACGTTTAGTTCCATTGTTCTCATTCGTTTTTTCATTAAATTCACATCAATCTGAAAATCACTTGCAAAAAGGAAGAAGTACTACTTATCAAAGAAAAAAAAAGAAACTAAAAGAAAAGAAAAGAAGTTCTATTTAGACTTTTGTCCTACCGAAGCGTCCTCAAAATCGACTTCCTTATAGGTTTTCCATTCTTAGTTGGGACTAACTAATTGAAAGTTTATTGAGTGAACACAAATTAAGCTACATGTAATTCAAATTATGTAAATAATCGACTTTCTAATTGATTTTCCAATATTAAGATTGAATGCAGACTGCACTAGAAAAACTTTGATACTATCAGAACGAGGTATAATTCCATCCCACAAGATACCTTATAAGGGGAAATAGACTCTAACTTATATTTGAGTTTCTTAAGCAATGTGAGTTTCTTTTTATATTTTAACATCCAGCAAATTGTTTTCTTTCATTTTTAGAAATATCAGAGCTTAAATCATGTTTAGCAACATGTTTTGCTATAGTGTTATTGTTTACACTAAAATATTTGCGATCAAATAATTTACTCGGATTCATGCTAAATTAGGTCAAGTAAGTAGTCAAAACCCACTAAAAATTTTGCAATAGGTGTTTATGGTTAGATTGAGTTCCTGGAAAGGTGGAAAAGAAGAGCTAAGGCATATCTTAAAGATCCATTCGAGTGAATTTGATAAGTTTTCTAAAGTAATTCGACTCTATCTTGATGAGGACAAATAATGAAAAGTTTGGCCAAAGGGGTTAAGAGAATCATCATATTTCATCAAGGGGACTTATGATCAAATAAAATTCATCTTCGAGAGGGCTCTCTGGATAATTGACTAGTTTCTTAGGGGGGCAAAGTTTTATCATGACTAGGACATTTAATAGAGACACTTGGCCGAAATTCAGTAAAAGGGTATCAGATTCGATAAGGTGACCTATCAACAAAGATAGGGAAAAATTGCAACAAGGACTTATCCACTGTCAAAATTTCTAGCAGCAACAACAACTATAAAAGACTTCAAGGCAACAACAATAACGGCTCTCTTCACATCGCATCACATTATATACCACTTTGGTGTTTCACAATGTCTTTCTTTAGTTGTAGCCTTCTTTTAGCCATTTTAATCAACTGTTCATTTCATTTTTTAAGCTTTTTAGTGTAATCCAGTTTTTATTTATTTTTAATAAAAGTCCTCTTCATTATTGCGTTTGCGAATTGTTTACCAAGAAATAAAAACTCATTTTACAACAAGTTAAGTCCTTTTTCTTGTTTACAATTGTGTGATTGGAGGTTAGAACGAGTTAGCATCTAGTTTGAAAAAATTATAAATTTCCTAACATGCTTAAACAAGGCAGCATTTTTTTCCTTTTCCTAAAAATTAGGAAACAGTTGCAATTGCCTTGTCTTTCCCAGCGTCATTAGACAAACAATTTGATTATGAAAATGAGTGAACCAAATTTGAATTTAAATCATTGGTAAGGGTTTTTCTTAACCATAGAACTTATCAGCTCCTTAACCAATTATCTTGAGTTTGGCCGTCTTGGAAATTAAATTTACGTGGACTCCACCAATGTTTATCGGGCATGATTCGCATGAAACACAACATAGTCCTGGTATGTGTGAATCGACAATTTTATCACAATCGAAATTCTTGTACATTTTTGGTTTTGAAAAACTATGCAATTTTGCTTTACATTCGTACACACAAAAAAATGGAATTTTTCCACCCATGTGTTGCACGCTGAATTATGTATCTCCTGTGACCCTCGTTAAGTCTCAACTCCATTTATAACTCTCACTTTCATGTCGGTCGGCGTTGCATCACTTGCATAATTCAATGTTGCTTTGTATGTGTTTTTCCAATCTTTTACCTAGTTACCTGACTTACCCCTCTTTTGTTTTTATTGACGGACGAGCATATGAGAAAGTTTCATTAACAAACAATGATCGACAAACAATATTTTATAAGAGTGTTTTTTTGTAAATGTGAATAACTATTTGGTTAAAAGTGTGATAGGTAGTTTTAATTTTCTACTGTGAGAAAAAACAACAAATTTTAGGACTATTTAGTTAAAAAAAATTCCATTGTTTTCTAGAAAATTAGAAAACAGAAATGGAAAAATGAATTTTTTTTAATCGAAAACTAGAATATTCCATTATTTTTTATTTTGTTTGAGAAAATAGAAACAAAATAGAAACTAGAAAACATAAAATATAAAATTATTTTCTCAACTAAACATAGTCTAAATTTTTTGAAACGGTATTTGAGGGGACATTGTGATTGTGAATTGCACTTTTTTATTAATTACTAAACACGTAAAAACTGCAATTGATTCCAAAATACAGTTTGTGATCTCAACGCAATTTTAACCTGAATGTCAAATACACACTTTATCTCACTCCATATTATATTCTATTTAATTCGGTTAACTAAAAGTTCTGTTGAGTGTTACAGTTCCTCAATAAAATAAATTATCACTACTTTAATACTCTTTATTTAAATTATTAACATGAAATATTCTAATAGAGGGTAAGATAAAGAGTATTGCACAAATCTCAAATAGATTAATGTAAAAAACTAAAATTAAATATAACATTTTGTAGAGGATTATAAGAAGTGGTGTTGGACATGCTCATATATTACTTATCCCTCTTTTGTTTTTAGATGGAGTTCGTTATTGATCAACGAGATTGTTTGTTCTAAACATCAGTGTCATGTATCTCTATGTTTTATTATTTAATCTCCTGCATTTTACCTATTTTTCAAAGTTGTTTGAAGGGTTTTAATTGAAACAAAGAAAATGTGAACCAGTAGGTACACTAAATTTTAAAGGGTTTAATGTATGTATGAACTTTTTTTTTAATACTTGTTTTGATCAACCAATTTTACAAAAAAATATCCACACACACATAAATGCTAGTAAGTAATCACTTATTTTCTGCCATTTGATAGAGAGAGAGTCCAAATTGTCGAAGAGCTGAGCTTGGAGGCTTCCAATCCAGATGTAAATAGCTTTTTGGCGACTCAATAGCCCTTTTTCCTTTGTAAGTGAAATTATTTTATTTATCTTCAGTACTCGAGATATTTTCGTACACTTAAGACTCCAACGACATCGAGAAAAGAGAAAAACTTGCAATTTTTAACTGTTAGAATTGGTTCCAAGCTAGAATCATATCAGGGTATCTATGTTTACATTTGAGATGTATAGAAATCCATGAAAAACAACACCCTCTATATTTACATTTCACAAAAGCAACCCTGAGGATGCGCCTCCATTCTATAAAAATTGTCATTTTCTTTTTTAAATAAAAATTAAAAAATAATAAACGAGATATAATTTTTATTTTTACATCTTTACTGATATAATAAATATAACTAGTATTTTATTGACCATTGAAAGTCTTCATCTATAAATAAGTATAAAAAAAATAAAAAATAAAATTTATTCAAAAATATGATTTTATTGGAAATCTTAAAAAGAAATAATGGACTAGGACAGAGCAAGTATTAAATCAACAGAACCTGCTCAGGGAACTTGTCCATTCCTATCAAAATGAATAGTATTGAAGCAGACAAAAAATATTTCTCCCCAACCTCTTCCTAAATATCCTAGCAGCCCCTTCTTTCAACCTTGGTCTTCAACTGCTGTCAGTCTCTTCTTGCTGGTAACAACCCTCCTTCCTCTCTCCTTCATGCTTTTGTTCAATAATCTCATAACTAGTCCGTTTATGGCTAGATGTGCTTGTTTTAGAATATGTCCCTCTTTTCTTCTGGCCTTGTTCATGGTTTCTAGGGCTCTTCTCTCTTTTTGTTAGTGTTGAGGATGGATTTGTTCATGCTTGGCTTCAAGTGCTTCTCATCAACTCATGGTTGTCCAAAACCTACAGGTGACTCTTTTCTGGTAGTGAAGTAACTCCACCTAAAGAACCGGAGGTGAATGATAGTGTTTGTTGGTTACAGCAGCCTTGATGATGGTGAGTTTGTGTTTTTTTTTCTTTATCTTTGACAGGTTGGCTGACAGCTAGGGTGGGTACTAGTTCGGGTTTTTCTAACCCTTATCCATACCTTACAAGCCTGTACCTTTTTAGTATTTTTCTCTATTAGTGATTGCACTTCACTATTTGAGTTAATGCTTTGGCACTTCATATTTTATTTTTCTCTTTTTTAGATTGACGATTGTAATTCTCGGTCTCCCTGATGATTGTTACTTCTTTGGTTGCCAATGAAATGAATATTGCTACTTAAAAAAAAAAAAAAAAAAATCTACTACGGTCCTTAAAGTTTGATCATATTTCTCTCTTAATTTTTAAAATTTTAAAATTAGATGTTTCGATCTTGATCCCAACTTTCGTTAGTTAAATATAATGGAAGAAGCAAAATGTCAAGAATGTCCATGCTAGTCTCTCGGTCTCCTTCTCTCCTCTCTTTGAACAATCAAAACCAAAATCCACCTCCATCTCCATTAAAATACAAACCTAGGTGCAAAAATTATCTCCATTCTAGCCAAAATCCACCGCCATCTCTTTCAAGTTCTCTCGTCCTCAAAATTACACACAATAATCTCTCAAGCCTTCATCTGCCATAAAAAAAGCTCTCAAGCCTTCAAGCTTATCGAATACACACCAGTGGCTGCCTCGTCTTCCGAGGATGAAGAAGAAGAAGAAAAAACTGAACCCCAAAATGGCACCATCAAATATAAATGATCCAATGGCAGCGACCACAAAGAGATTAAACCCAACTGAAACCAAATTTGACTCGACTTCGCACTCGGAGACTGACTCCTACTCGGACCGTTCGTCTGCCTTCACCATCAAGCCAATCCAGTCCAAGCAGCGATCGACTCCATTGAAATCAACCAAGTCCGCCACAAAATGCCATGCCGAGTCCGATCCAGCCCCAAACGACTTGAAGAAGAAGGTGGAGGATGAGAGTGTGAAGAAGGCGTCTGCGTTCTTGATTTTTGTAATTTTAGTTTGTATTGGAATTGCTTTGATGTTGATTATTTCTCTGATGTTAATTTTTGAAATTTCAGTTCTTGATTTTTGTCCAATGGGTTTCTTTCTCGAAAACGCGTTGATTTTTTATGTTGATTTTTTTAATTTCAGTTCTTGATTATTGCTCTCATCCCATCTGGATTCGGGTCTCTTCAAATGGGTTTTGACGATATAGAGTTTCCTTTGGTTAAATTTCTTTTGCTCTTGATCCTGTGAAGGCAATTCAAAAATGTTTGATTTGTTCATGCGGAGCTTCTCCTTTTTCCTTTGCTTCTCATTGTATTGATAACTTTTAAAGCCTTCTTTCTTGTGTTCTTGTGCTTATTTTTTCTGGGTTTTGACAATATAGGAGTGCTCGTTGTTGCTTTTCTTAATTTCTTATTCAATTGCACCTACTGGGTTTCTCTGTTTTGATGATCCAGATACTGATTACAGGGTCATAGCATAACGTAACAGTAAAAGAAGTAGAACAAAGGAACAGAAGAAAGAAGATAGCATAAAAAAAGAAGATAGCAGAGTGAACAATCTTAAAATGAATGATAATTCAATACATCTCGAGAGAGAAAAAACTAGATTTGGTTCATTGATTTGGGGTTGTCAAGCTCTAATTTGTTTGATGGTGAAAAATGGGTTTCGATTGATCTTTTGTTTTGAGGATGGAAGAGGAGCTTTACTAGTTCCTGAATGGTGGTGCATGAAGTCCTGATGGGAATACGGTGGTGGTGGTGGTGGGGGCCGTGGGAATGGAAGGATTAATGGAAAGATATGAAAGAAAGACTATTTTTGTCATTAAGTTTTTAAAATTAGTAGGTCCTAAATGATAATAGAGATAGAGATTGAAACGGTTAATTTTGAAATTTGAGGGACTGCGAGTTAAATATGACCAAATCTCAGGAACTGCAGTGAATTTTGCCAAAAAAAATTGTGCATTGCTCTTCTCGAAATCTCCTACTTAAGTACTTGCCACAAAGTGGTCCAATATAACTGCTGCAATTTGCCCACAATAGCAAAGACCCATTTTGAGAAAGAAATTAATCTGCAATGGAATGAGGGGAACCCATGAAATATTAAACATAGCAGGGACACAGTTCCAAACCTTAGATGTCACACTACAGTGAAGTAACAAATGATTTGTGTTCCAATCTCATTGCCATTAGAACAAAAAACATCTGTTGGATCATAGTAAAAAAAAAGAGCATCTGTTGGACTGACAGCCCTATATTCTTTCGCATACTTCTCCTGTCAAAGAATATAAACATATATCATTCACTATATAATATGTCATAGGTGATTAACTTAGTAATTACTTAAAATATACCATTTAATATAATTGGACCACCTTAATGTATAAAATGAAACTAACACTTAATGAGCAGAGATAACCTGACTTCATACTTTGAAGAAAAAATGAACGATTCTTTCAAAAATATCATCGCCAATCAAGACCTTTCAATATTGTCTAAAAAACAGCCATCTATTAGTGGACCGTTTGAGGGCACTGTAAAGTGCTGACAATGCATCTATATATACCGACATGGCATGCCACAGGGAAAAACGGGTCTCGATGATGACATGTTATACTATGTATGAATGCCACGTGGTAAATATATACACATAACATGCCACTTCAACACTTATTAGTGGCCCAAATGGTCCATTAACCAATGCTTAAAAAACAATAATAGAATTATGCAATGGCATATAATGATTTTCTTTTAAAAAAATAGTCATTTTTTATACAAACGTTATATCAGTTTTGTCTATTAAACCAATTTTAAGATTGGTTGAAAATAAATTTTGGATTTTGATCTCATTAAATTTGTAAATCTTTCTTTTCTCCTTTTTTTTGACTAAAAAGTTTGATATACAATCTTTCAAGATGATTGAGAAATGAATAAATGTAATGACCTCTTTTTTAGATCAAATCAACTTCATTAATCAAAGTTCAAAAACAAGAACAGAAGAGATACAATCTGGGAGACAAGAATCCCACACATGGTAAATTGGAAAAGAATACGAGGCCCGGACTAACAAGTGAGCCACCAGATTCGCAGTTCGCCTAACGTGAACAACTGAAATATTTACAAGAGTTGACAATAAAGCATTACAATCAGAAACAATAAATTTAAAGGCAGAACTCAAAATATCTGCTCTTCTCGGTGACAGCAGAAACAACAATAGCACTGACGGATATATCAAATGTAATGACTTTTGATTCTTGAGATGTCTTTCGACTGCAATAAATAATTCATCCAAGCATTCGGCAACAGCACATATACAATAATGCAACATTTATGTTTTCTCAGGGAAGAAATAATTAAAACGAAAATTATTCCTTTCAAACAAATAAAACTAAAATTAATCATGTACAAGGATTATAATTGTAAGGAAAATTAACTATTCGATCTCTGAGGTTTGGATAAATTAGATGTTGCATCCTCACATTTTGAAGACCATCATAGTTCAACCCTGCATTTTGTTTTCGTTGAACATTTGAGTCCCTCCATTAATTATTCGTTACTAATCTGTTAATAAATTGATGATATGTAAAAAAAATGTGGTTTGAAAGAAAAATTGGTTCCTAAATACCCTCTATTAATCTTTCAGCAAAAACAAGTTTCACCCGCTCAACCTGTTCGACTAAAACTGACCACCGTCCCAACTCCATCATAAAACAGTGGAGAGAAGAGGAAAAGGAGTCTTGGTTCATTTGAACCCCACAATATCACAATCAAATGCCACCGTTGGAACACTTAGCAAGCATCATTGCTATCGAAATCCACTACAGCTGAAGCAGAAGCTAGATTGAGGAGTGCGACAGAAACGAGAGCAATAATACTGAGAACGAATGGCTTCTTGAAGGTAACTGAACCCGTTAAAGCTAAGAAAACTAGGTTTTGGTGTTTAAGCCGTCTGAGAGTTGAGAGAAAATGAAATGCATGTTTGGGGTTTTGATGCAGACATGTGGAAGGGTGTAGTGGACTTTTGAAGCAAACCTTTAACACCATCTAAGGTCTTTTGAAGTCGGGGACTAACTAGTTATTTTTTAAAATACAAGAATACATCTGGTTAATTTCGCCTAACCTTAGGGACAAAAGAGTTAATTTCCCTAATTGTAACTTTACACAAAAATACCTTTCTTTCGTATCTCTGTTTCTTTCTCAGGGAATAATAATTTAATGAGATTAAGAATAAGATCTGGGCACTAAATATGTAGCCTTTCTCTTGACAAATTAATGACTGTGTATACGTTTTAAATGGCGGTCTTTGACAGTCATTTTTTACTCCTCCTAAGATTTCTAATTTCATTTTGACACCCGTAGTCCAAGCGAAGGAATATAAGATTTCTACGAGTTGCCAATTTGTCAATGCCCAATGACGCAAGGCAACTGAGTTGCCCAATGTAATTGGACATGACTTGAAGACTTTCATGATATATAAATAAAATTATTTTATTTAAAAAATCCAAATATTATTGAAAATCTAACCAACAGATTAAATAAGTTATAATTAATTTTTATTCATATTTTTACTACCTTATAAAATACTAATTGATAGATGACATATAAATATTAATAATTGTTTTCCCTTTTATATATTATTAATATCTTGAACGGCATCAATTAAACTATATAGGTTTGATATCATTTTTTAAATAACTTTTAACACTTTAAAATGTTTAAAATTCTGGTTCTACTTATTACTTTTATCATTCGTCAAAATTTTGTCAAATTTATTTTATTAAAATACTAACGTGAATGGATTTATAATTTTGGTACTAGAGTCAACTCAAGTGTTAAAGAATCGTGAATTTGATTTTCAATTAGAGGAAATAAAATGACTTCTAAAAAAACATGCTGTTGACGTTCTTCATATGTGGCATTGACCACCCATGTAGGTATGTGTTATTTTACTACAACAAATTTCATTAAAAGGCTTAATAGCACTTTTTAGCAAATCACTTTTATCATAGAGTTTTATTATGATTTTTTTTTGTTTTTCAAAAATGATAGAAGCAATAACAGAAGTTGCACCAATTTTTGTTGAATTTTAAACATTTTCATTGAAGTAAAAAAAATGCTAAACCTTATGTTAAGAAAAATTATTAAGCCAAAGAGTTTATATTTTGATCGATAAAGACATCATGGCCAAATGAAAGTATTTCAAAATCACAGCCACCAGCACTCCAGTCAACTAGGCGAAGCCTTAAAATATTTGTGTCCTTAGTCACATGTAAAAAAATATGAAGACTATAATTTTGTTCAAAATATGAAAAGATAGTGAAGACTCTTAACAACCACGTAGAGCAGCCCCACAGGCCGCAATAGGAGAAAACGTAGATATTTTTGTGTGGATATACTACGTCTTCGTGCACAATCTATGATAAGTTATTAAATATTCTTGGGAAGCTTCAATAAGACCATAAATTTCTTTTTTTTAACGATTTATTGTTACCCTCACACAACAATAAAATTTACAGTTGAAAAAGTCTTCAAATTTCAAGCTCTAGACCATAATCTAAGAACCTCGGCTACTCAGCTTGAAAGACCAGGCTTTAATGAGCTTCACCGCTTCTTGCATTCCTGCATAGAAAGCAAGGAAAAGGGAGGACGAAGACTTGCTTATTGTCCATTCTTCAATGCTCAAATCAACTCCTTGTCTTATGAAAGTGAAGTCCGATTCACTTACCAAAAAAATGAGGGGCGAATTACGTTTTACAATAATGGAGAATGGATGACATATTACTTTTTCTATAGGTTTACTGCATCTGGTCGCCACGTTACTTTGCTAGGCCGTTTACTAGGCATTATTTCTTAGACTTTGCATTAATTTTATTAGGTTGTCTTTGGGTCTTCTAAAGAGAGGATCATCAAAATCCTCTTTGCTTGGATAAAGACTTTTACATATTTTTTGTTAGGTTGTATGGATTCTCGATTATTTGCCAATCTTCGCGAAATGATTTGTTGATCAGTTAAAAATTTCTTTTGACTTTAGTCCTTACACATCTTATAAATTATGTGCCAAACTCACCCTAGGCACTAAACACTTGCCCAAGACTACCCACCTATCGCCATTTTGTACAATGAATCACTTCTCTCGTCTTTCTCTATTTTTTTGTTTTCTTTCCTTGTCATTAAACTTTTTCATCAATTACATGCAGTAGTGGAGCCAGAAAACAGACTAAGGAGGGGCTAATTGTATAAGTATAGAAAAAAAAAATTATTCATCGATAATCCATCTTTAAACCAAACCATCTAAAACATCAAAACCAGACCATCTCAATAAAACAAGCTAACCTTCATCTTTTCTTTCAATTGAAACTGAAAAAACATGAAATCTACAACCTAACCTTCATCTTATCTTCAAATGAAATAGAAAAAGCAATTGAAATTGAAGTAGGGAAAAAAATCGAAATAGAAAAAATTTCCAGCAAAAAGAAAAAAGAAATAGGAAAAGCATAAAATCAAAACAAACAAAGCAAAGAATCTGGAAAAATCCTCTTTCTTATTATCATTACAACAAAACCCATGCATCATTTTCATAGCATTATTTATTGAAACAATCACAGCCACAGGAGCATAAACATCAAGCAATCTTCTAAATACAACGCAAAATATACAGTTTTTGGTATCCTAGCATTTGATTAGACAAAAAATATATTATTATAGACACCATTTCTTTATCAAATGATCAGGCATTGCCGATTCATATAGGATATGGTGAAGAATATTGAAATTTGAAGAGCTTACATCGACATACCTTTATAAAAAGCAGGGATTGATTGGAAAAAGTAACATCTCTATTTTATTGTTGCAGCAATAACGTCTTTCCTGAAAAATATAATTTTAGACCGTCAAGAAACAAACTTTACTACTTATGATCCCTCTAACACAATCCATCCCAACAAACATATTTAATCCATCTCTGTGTTTGGAGATTCAACAACTCATCCCAAAGCCCACCCCTCTCTCTCTCTATAGGAACTGAAATTCCAATCTATGGAGGGAATCAAAATTAAATAGACTAAACAGCACATAATTAAAATAAAAATTGAAATCTCTATAATCAAAATTGAAGAAAACTTAGATGAAACAAAACCCACATGAATGAAATTCATAGTGCATCACAGAACAAGAAAATAAAGCTGTCACAACAAATTGAAATCCCTAAGTCATCTCTCCTCACTTTCAAAGCCATGCCCAGGCAATCTCTCTCTCCACTTTGAGGATTGAAGCAAAGCAAGTGGACTTACTGTTCCACGGATGGCGACACAAGGAAAAGGAGGTGGGCGACAAAGCAAAGAAGAAGCAAACAAGAAGCAAGGAGAAGGAGCAGGCAAGGCGGCGACACAAAAGCAAACAACAATGTTGTTGCTATAGTGCTTTGCATTTGCTATTTTAAAGTTATTTTTTACGTGTATGGGAAAAAATGACCTCATTCAGGTATGGTTTAAAATGAAAAAAAAAAGACTGAGGTTAGGCTGTCATCCCTAACCTCTGCCCTCTCTCACCTCTGCAACACTTGCTCAAATTCAACAGCTACAACGGGGCGGATCACCACTGGAGAGGGGCTCTCATGGCCCTCCTCCAGGGGAAGCAAATGTACGGGGCCCTGCTGGTCCTCATTTGGCTTCGCCACTGATTGCATGTTACTGTATGAGCCTTGGCTTTGTGTTTCTTTGCTCTTGTGGTTTGTAGAAATGCATGTTGTTTAAATAGAGAGTAAGATCCAATGATGAGAGAAGAATTTTTTTCATGTCTTTGTGAAGAGAATGGTGTTGTGGACTTTAACCAAAGACTTGCATAAATAACACGTCTCACACCCTTCTATGGTAGCTAGTGTCGCATTTGAAAACGTGTGATTTCTCACAACCCTGATCAAATTTCAATAATGAATGTGGAAAAGGTGTAATATGTACTATGAGGTCTTGATTCATGATGGCACTTAATGGATGTGAACTAAGCTGACGGGGATGGTAGATCTGGTGAAAAAGACCATGCAATCTTTCTGTGTGTTAAAGAGCGACGAATAGACATATAAAGCTCTTGCCAGCACAATTTTCCTTGTATGTGAACCACGAAGTTCAGAGGTGGAAAGAATCTCATTCGCACCAACAAGGAGAGGATGCATTGCAATACTTCTGGGATGTCAAAGATGACAACAAACAATAAGTAGTCCAACACGTTATGAAAATCCTTTTGCATGGAAGACCATGTGCCTCGTCTTTGTTTCCACAGCTTATCAACTGTCTCATGCATTTATGAACAACAAGTCGCTACATGGTGGAGTGAGCTACATGCATATTCTTCTTCTTTACGCAAACTACCGACTGTCTAATCCAAGGCCAATTGACTTGCAATTTTGGTTGATGAACTATTTGTCACTCACTCCCCCTTCATGCAAAAAACTGTCAAAATTAAATTTGATTCTCGTTTATTATTTTTTATTCTTTTAGTCCTTTTTCATATGCTAATTTGCATTTTTATGCTTTGTTGCATTTTTCAAAGGGTTCTTTAATGCTTCCAAAAGGGATTTTGAAATTTGAAAAGATTTTCAAAATTTTCAAGGCTTGTTAAGAAAATTTCCAAGGCCCGTAAAGCCTGCCAAGAATTTTTTTGAAACTTTCACTAACTTTCAAGAAAGTTATCTATGCTTCACTATGCGAGTGCATAGGAGGATTCTTGGAGGCACTCTACTTTCTTTGTTGGTATCTGTGTGTCTTAAAGCTACATTGGTGTTTTCGGAACTTTTTGTTTTCACCATGGATGTCCTTAAGAGGTGTATAGCTCTACATTCTTGGTCCTTATGATTCTTTTTCCCCTTATCACGCAAGTGCCCATAATCTTGCCATGATAATGTTATGGTGTCTTCAATCCAATTAAGTGTACAAGTCTTAAATCAGCAAATTTTCGTCCACAATAGGAGGACTCAATGGATTTTAGAGGCGAGTTTATGTTGGGTTTCTTATGAGTCTTTTAAGGTTATTAGTCCAACCAAAACAAAAAGAAACCACCTAAGAACATGCATGTACAAAACAGAAAGTTTGGTGTCAAGAAATATACCTAACGTTGTGAGAAAAACCGAAACTTATACCACCAAAGGAGCCGAACCAAAACAACAAGCTTTTGATCCCTTTAAACCTTGTTAATGCCACTAAAGGACTGCTGAAGAACATCTACTCCTCTCTACCAAATCACACACACAACAACCTAGTGTGCTAGCACAAAAATCTGCTCTTTCAAACCAAGCAATCCGGTTTTGAA
>CAODLS010134585.1:0-13481 GCA_948243855.1 Flueggea neowawraea | reverse complement strand
AAAAGTACACACAATATAAGAACATTAAAAATATAGTTATACATAATTATTCAAAATTATGATTTCGAATATTGCTCCCACAAATGCTCGATCAATGCATTGCGAAGTGAAATATGTGCCTCTCTGTCTTTGATTTGTTTGTATAGTGCAATGAATTGTTCAAATCGAATATTTTATTCTTGTGCTAATTCAACTGTTAGAGTAGGCACTTCCCTTACATCAGAAATGGGTGCATAAAGATCTTGTTCATCCTCGATTATCATATTATGCATGAATTGTTCAAATCGAATGTTATACTATATATTCTGCTACTTTTATTATTGTTTAAGTCAGTTTATTCTTTTTAATTTAGTTAGTATTATATTTTATTATGTCTTCTAATATTAATCTACTGTGTTTTTATTTTCTAGTGTATGAACTTATTTTAATTTTTATGATTTTATTTTTTAATATAATTATATAAATTAATTAAATCATCACTTGATATTATATTCAAATATACAAATTAAATAATTAATTAGTTAAAAAATCCAAACAAAATATATACAATAATATAAAATATTCTAATAATTAATTAATACTTATATAATTTTAATTAATTAATATTAATTTAAAATAAATTGAATTTAATTAATATTAATTTTTTTTGGTATTAGATAAAATAAAATAAAAAACTAAAAAAAGTTTTTTACAATTTGCTATAACAAAACACGACCCTTAACGTTTTACTATAGCAAGCCTTTAAAGTTGAGTTGGAGCTCCTATGTTTTCTTTGCGTTTTACAGTCCCGGTTGGAGATGACTTGATAAGCATCGCCGTCGCTCTTCTCGCCATGGCGCTGGCACTGTTTACTACTTCTACATCACCGAGAAACCTAAAGGTTCTTTCTCTTTTTCTGCTTGCTATATACCTTGTCTTTGAAGCTTATCGGTTACTCAAATTTTAGTTTTTTTTTTGTTAATTTGGATCACAACTGAATCTAGTTTTGAGTTTGGCAAATACTGATATTGGGTGACCGTATCGGTTTGACTTGGTTAGACTACTTGTGTGTTGACATGTTTTGCTTAACTTTTTCAATTAACACTGGCTTTGAATCGCACCAAATGAAAATGGAAAGTTTTTGTTGGTAGGAAATGGCTTCTTTTGTAGTAAGGAGCGAGCTTTGTGGTATTGGTTTAATTGTTGTTGCTATTTGCGGTGCAATGAGATAAATGAGGTCTATGTTTTGGAGGATATTGAGGGTTGAGATTTTTTATTTTCAGTGCTTTAGGGCAGTTTCAATGATATTTTACAATGAATTATTTTTGGAAAGGTAAAGAGGGAACTTTGATTTGGTTTTTGGCATCGAAAGTTGGCACCCGTGGTTTAATCTCACTATTAAAATTATCAGTTGAACTGTGATCTTTTTTATTATTACAGAAATATTGGAACTTATTTTCATTGTCTGTAAAAAATAAAAATGAGGGGCTTTAGAAAGATATCTCTAGTTTGTTCCTTTAATTCATGGGAATATGATGTCGAAGTATCAGAATCAAACAAGAGAAAATGAAAAGATTCATATTAATGATAGATTCAGGAAAGTGAAACAGGAAGAAATTGGGAATCAAAGAGTAGGCGGGAACAGCAAACTTTAACAATTTATTATCTTGAAGTAGCTGAGTAACTGAATTTCTTTGTTGTCTCATTCTTAATGATTTTCTGTGCACCCATGCTTAAATGTTTTGCATGTCATTTGGGATGATTGTACATCATTTATATTTGTTTTCTGCAATATGATGATGGACTTGGTACTTCTTGATAGGTTGCTTGGATGCTGAACAATTCAAGGAATTCAAGCTTGTCCAACGCATTCAACTCAGCCATAATGTGGCAAAATTTAGATTTGTCCTTCCTTCCCCAACTTCCACTCTGGGACTACCAATTGGACAGCATATAAGTTGCAGGCTTGTTTCATTGTTTGGTTCTTTCTAAATTTCTCCAACATCCGTCCGATGCCTGGTTTCTTTATTTTTGCTACTTGTCCTTTTAATATTTTGCCATGTTTGTTTCGAAAAAAAAAATTGTACTTTCCAGAGGAAAAGATAGCCTTGGTGAGGAAGTTGTCAAGCCATACACTCCTACAACTTTGGACTCTGATCTTGGACACTTTGAACTAGTTATAAAGGTTGGAAACTTTGGTAGAAAGTCGATTCATTTCACTTTGTTGTAACATATTCCTGCTTTTGTTGGAGTGCTGATTTTGTGATTTGTTATAATAGATGTATCCACAGGGAAGGATGTCCATCACTTCCGGGAAATGTGTGAAGGCGATTACCTGGCTGTTAAGGGACCAAAGGTAAAATTATTTCCCCATGTCACATAGCTTACACTGGCAAAGCAATAAAAGACATATTGTTCGAAAATTCATTTTTGTTTTACCTATTTTCCCATGTCACATATCATTATTGGTCTTTTCTTATCTTCAAACTGGTAGAGAAGTGAAAGGCAGATCGATGGAGATTTCATTTTCTGTCTTACCTCTGCATTTGTTTGCGCTGTAATGTTTTGGTGTCTTATTTAATAAAAAGGATTTTTGGCTATTCATGACTGAGGTAAATTGATTAGCTGAGTGATTATGAGGGTAAAGGTGTAAAAATCTAATCAGGAGCTACTTTTAGATCTCTGATTGTTCAATGGTTTTGCATGAAGCTCATACAAGTATTGATATATTAGTGTTTGATGGTTGTAGGGACGCTTCAAATATCAACCCAACCAGGTTAGAGCTTTTGGGATGCTTGCTGGAGGCACTGGCATTACTCCAATGTTCCAAGTATGTATTAAAAGTAGCTGTGAGTTAATTTTTTTTTTTGTTGGCTCAGGTGAACCTTTCTTTTTTTTGTCTCTTAGGTTACAAGAGCAATATTGGAAAACCCTGAGGACAGAACCAATGTGAATCTTATTTATGCTAATGTCACATATGATGATATTCTTTTGAAGGTAAATGCTCAAACTTTGTTTGCATATATATGAATTTTCAATACAGCATACATAAATTGAAGACATATTTTACCTTCGTTATATTTTTCAAACCATAATATTTTTAATGAGATTAAGGATTGGATTTATGTTTTTCACATGCAAGAGGATGATCTATTAGTTTGTGAAATTATGCATGGTACACATAATTGTGATAGTAGGAATGATTTGCGTTTTTTCATGGGATCGCATGGCACATAACCTTTACTTTTCCACATCTGGAACCAGATGGATGATTAACTGAATATATGCAAATGGAAAAGATTGGAAAATGTGAAGTAAATTGATTTTCATGAAATGAGGCCATAACAAGGATCTAAAGAACTTGTTTTCTTGATCTAGATCACAATCGTGGCTATAGTTTGGGTTGATCTGGCTTGTGTCTTTCATAACTCTGTTTGATTGAAGAGTGTAGCGCCAGGATGGGCTTGTATGTTTATATATTTGAAAAATACAGTTTTGTCCATGATGGTGGTTTCTGTTTTCCCAACTGAGCCATAGCACTCATATCATCAATTACTTTTCTTATCTCCACGTAACTCACTAAAATAGACAAATGAAAGTAGGCAACTTCTAGTCAGCATTTACCACAAGGTGAAATAGAGGAATAGAGGTGGGATCGGAAAATTAAGCGTACAAGATACACTGAATGTTGTAGAAACGAATGGAAATGCACATGGTACGTTCTGTTGAACATTTTTAAATGGTTTGAACGAATTTTCCAAATTATTAAGCAATTTGCGGCTTGATATCATGTGTTGTTGATATAAAATGACGATAGAAGATGAAAAGATGCTGCACATCCGTACATCCTAGCTCCATAAATTGATGCATAACATTGTTTTGGTTGCATTTTGTAAGAAGAATTGGATGATTTAGCCGACAGTTTTCCTAATCGCTTCATTGTATACTATGTTCTGAATCAGGTAATTACTAACTCCTATTGTGGTTTTGACTCTGCCTTGTCTCTTCGAAGGGTCCAGCAATATGCTGCAGAGCAACTTATTCTGTAGTTTAAACTAGAATATCTTATTGTGAAATTATCCTTATCATTATGGTTCAAATCAGTGTCTAATATAAACTGGTTTGGGGAAGGTCATAACTCATTACATTGCTCATAATAAATTACTCCCTCCATCCCACAAAGATAGGCTACAATGGTTTTTTTCACACAGATTAAAAAAATTAGTTGAGTTATTAATTTTATTGAAGATTTTCAAAAATATCCTTATAACTATCCAATAGTAATTAACAACACAATTTACTATACATTTAAATAGGGACAATATAATAAAATGTGACATAACTACTAGTATTAAAAAGAAAACAAGCTTATATATAGGGACAAATATAAAAGAAAAGGTAGTCTATTTTTATAGGACGAAGGGAGTAATAGTTTCAGTTCTGCTCCATAGAGTTTCACAAGAATATCTTATTGTCAAATTAATAGTTCCAAAATTTTTCCATCGATGGTTATTTTTAGAGTTGGGATTACTCATTAACTGCATACTGTAGCAAGCAGCAACACATTTGGGTGCACTCCTCTGCCAAATAAATACATTTTAATGTGTATATGAAGTGCATGTTTGTTTTAGCATCTTTGTGATAACACCATACTACCATCAAAGATAATGTCAATTTAGATGATTTTAGGGTGTAAAATATTATTCAAACTCGTTGCGTATTGTATACTAGAAAGTATTAAAATGGTTATGCTGGTGGTAGAAACATTATTATGGAAGGCAAAAGAAAACGAGAGTTTATATATATTTCAAAGAAATAAATTGGAAAAATCAAGTTGTTTATAGCTGCCATCGGCAGTGCATTTCCATCAACTTCAATAGCCAAGATGTTTTATTAAGTGTTATCCCCTTTGAATTTGGACTCCACTTTTTTTGTTGTCTTCATTTCCGAGTTTGATTGAAATCTGTGGCTACTGATTTTCTGCTCGTTTTGATATTTTAAGCAAGTTGTATCATCAAAGAGTCCAGAAGATTCAAAAAAATGATATACAGGAAACATATTATTATTGACAAAGTTTTGGTTCCTCTATGCTATTATAATTTATCAGTTGGATGTAATTGTTTAGTTTCCTTTAGTCATTGGTCATGCATTGCCAATTTAAATCAAATTGTTGAGGAATTTGTTCACCATCTAATAATGCTTTCTACGAGTGTTGGAGCTGTAGAAAATACGAGTCATGCTATTCTCTCTCTTTCAATTCTTCTTGAGCTTTTTTTATGTATTCATTTGTAATATTGAAGGGTTTATTGCAATTCTCTCTCGAGTTCATTCACTGCTAGGTACAGTTTTCACATCCTACCATCAAGCTCGATTTGTTTGTTTAGGGTCTTGAGGAAGAAATTCTAATGATATCATTGTCCTGGAGCTGGGTCATACTCTCGTAATGCTAATTTCTAATATCTGCAAAAATTTGACAATCAGCCTCCTGAAGGATGGAATGGCGGTGTTGGTTATGTATCCAAGGAAATGATTCAAGAACATTGTCCGGCTCTAGCACCCGATATCAAGGTAAAACTGACAGATTCTCTCTCTCAGACATGCATAACCATGGATGAACGTCAAGTGCTGGCAGTTGAGGACTCGTGTGCAGATTTTGATGTGTGGGGCACCACCACCGATGAACAAGGCCATGGCTGGTCACCTAGAGGCACTTGGTTACACCCCACAAATGCAATTCAAGTTTTAAGCCTGTTGTGGAGCTTCTTCCATTTTATCCGAGCTCTCATTTGCTTCTAACAACAGTACAAGAATATGTTACTTTCAAATTCAACCTAGAGCCGCTCCCATTCACACTTAAAGACTGGAAAAATTAGGGTATTGTTCAATTTAAGGCCACATGTACTTAATGCTAATAGAAGAGTTTAATTCTTGTGTAAAACCACTGATGTGAAACTGAGTATGGGAAGTATTGGTTACACTTTCTGGTTTTGGTGCCATTTGACCGGCAATCCAAAGGCAGCATTTGTTTCCATTTTTTCTAGAAATGAAAATGCTACATCCGCAAACGAATTCTTCAAAGGGTAAAGAATTAATGGAATTTGTGCAAAAACAAGTGTGGTGTTGTGAGTTTTGATGAGAGATTATTTATTCATTTTTGTGTGGTTTGTTGTAGAAAAAATGGAATTTCTCTTTTTCTACATTTGACTCAACCAAAATGGGCTGTGCTTGCTGGTGGTATATCAAGTGGAGGTACTGGTAGAGTTGTGATTGAGCGGTGGGGAATGTCAGCTGGTGAAAGTGTTGTTGGGATCACTGGAAAACAAAAGCATGGAGTTCTAGCAGCACCCAGAAATGCTTGCTTTGTTTTTTTTTCATTAACCAAAAAAAAAAGAGAGAAGATAGTTGAGAAAAATTGACCAAAAAAAAGCTTATTTCGTATTTGTGTTGGATGATTATTCCCTAGAATAAATCATACATCAAATTATCTATTCAAACATAACCAATCCACATGGGAAAAATAATAATTATGAGAAATTACTATTGCGTCTTTTGAAATATATTAAAATCTTCCATCACACTATTAAAATAATAATAATGGGAAATTATTATTGTATTTTTGAGATATATTGAAATCTCTCATCACAGTATTGTATTTTAAAAAAACTCTAATTGCATTTTATACAATGCCGTCTATTTTTATAAACAAAAAATATAAAAATACAAAAACACCGTCACTTTCTTATTTAATTTTCTTCTTAATTTTCTGTCTTTTTTTTATGCTCTTCTCTTTCATCTCTCTATTTCTAAAGACATTTCTAATAATATTTCTAAAATAAAGAGTAAAAATATATTATTTAATTTATTTTTATTCTATTATTTATTTTAAAATTTAAATACAATCTATTTTTTTTTAATAATTAATATTTTATTCTTTAAATTTAAAAATAAAGCGAAGACTGAAGATTTGATTTATATATATTTATGGAGCATATATTTACTCTTATCTTTATTTTTAAATTTAATAATAAAATATTAATTATTCAGAAAAAAATAAATCGAATTTAAATTTTAAAATAAATAATAAAATAAAAATAAATTAAATAATATATTTTAACTTTATTTTAGAGACACTGTTGGGATATTTAAGGCTTTCTTGCTCTCCGACTCTATCCCTCTCTCTCATTAATTTCCGTCGCAATCGCTCTCTCTTAATCGTAATGAGCAAATGGAAGAAGAAAAGAAGAGAGCTTCCAAGAAAGAAATTACATCGTGGGAGTGGAGGCTGAGGAAGGCAAGAGAGATGCCGGAGGAGGAGAAGGCGAAGACAGAGGGGTGGAGAGGAAGGAAGGGGGAGTGAAGGAGGTGGAGCCAGCGGCGCAAACGAGGGAGACTGAGGGTAAAGAAGAGGACGGGACTCTGGAGACTAGAGGGGAGAGGAGGTAGTGGCGGCAAAAAAGGAGGGTTTGAAGGCGGCGGCGTTTGGGTTGGGGAAGCAGGATAAACCCAATATCAACTCAGTTTGCCATCATCGCGATTTTTGTCGCCCAAAAGATTTTGAAACCCAAAAAGCCCAGAAGCTCTTGAAACGCTCTCCTCTATTCATTTCATGTTGTTAGAAGTGACTGGGTTTTATCTTCTTAATCATCTCTATTTGATCAATTCTGGGTGTAGAACCGTGTTTGTCGTGAAATGAGAAAATCAAAAAAGGGAATTGACAGAGCCTCGTTCGGAATGGGTGGAGATCGACGGAGTGGAGGAGGCTGGAATTTGTGGTGGGTTCAATTGATGCATCAGAGATTGATTTTGAGAGAAAAAAATTGTGGGTTTGTGGGTTTTGATTTGTGGATTTCGTTTCTTCTATTGATTGCTGCTTTTCGACGAAAATGCTTTTTGTGTGTGTAATCCAGCTATGGGACTATTGTATGGGGATTTTGTTGATTGAAGGCAAAACTGGGTTCTGTGAGTTTTTGTTGATTTTGTTATTTCTTTTGAATTAATTTTGTTGATTGAATCAAAATGCTTCACCGGTAGTCGAAGAAAATGCTTTTCAGTTTCTTTCTTTTACGATTGGTGTTTGAGGTTGCAATTTGATTCTTTCGGAAGTGCTGATTGTCCTCTGATTTTCCCTAATTTTTCTTTGCTTTGATTTTTTCAAGTGGTTTAGGCATTTGGTTGGCAAGAAAGTGAGGGAAAATGAGGGAATTTTGATTAATCTGTCGATGGAGTTTTGATGGAGAGAGAGGGGGGAGAGGGAAAGGCATAGAGACAGAAAAAGAGAAGAGAAGAGAAATCATGAAGCTGAGGGCAAGATAACCATTTCAGCCATGTTGGCTGTCCCACATATCATGTCAACTTTCGGTTAGTTTCATCTGATGGTATTAAGGAGTAGGGATGCAATAGAATTTTTTTAAAATACAATGATATAATAAAAATTTTAAATATATTCAGGACCGTAATAAGTAATTCCCTTAATAATAACCAATCCAAACATTTACTTTTCTTAACCAAACCAAGGATTTTCAAAATCAAGGGGAAGTATGAAACCAATTCAGCCGACTTCGAGCAAAAACCTTTGCCAATTGTTTCTCTTTTTTCTTTTTTTTTCATCCCTAAATTGAATTACAGCAAATTTAGCTCAAAATCTATATGTTGTATTTGGTTTTCCTAAGAAAGGAACTTTTTGTTTTCGAGGAAGGATAAAAAAAAATAACCATACACAGCCTTAACTTGTAAGTTTCATTCCTACTCAAATGCCACTTCAAGTTCTACAACTTTCTCAAATGCATGTCTGCCAAAAAAATATCTGAGATGTCACCTAGTTTTGCTTTTTCTTCTTTTTTTTTTCAACTTTCTCCAAATTTTTTTCTCTCCTCTCTTTTTCTGTCACAACTCCTTCCTCTTCTCTCCTCCGTTTTGCCAGCACCTCCACCACCAATCTCTCTGTCTCTCGCACTCTCTCTGTCACGCTGGAACTGCTACATATCAGGGCGATTTCGTGAGCAAAAGGTGAAGCCAACATCAGCACGCCGTCTTCGGAGGAGGCATGGTTAATTCTATACACAAGTGTACTCGATTGTACACATTGTGTACACTTGTGTACACCCTTACATACTTGCGTACAATTTTAAAAAAATTAATTGTACATATTATATATACATATGTACACTCCTATACACACTTGTATACAATTTCTACACGAATGTCCTACATAAACCTTAAAATAAATAAATAAATTGATATTTAGTTAAAAAATAATTATTTTTTCTATTTTGAAAAAATAAGTAACTATATGAAGCTTGTCGCCTTGTCCGTGTTTATACACATTCTATCCTAAATCTGTTCATAATTATACACCAGTTGTTACGCTCTACTCACGAGACCGATTGGACACGCTATGGTCACAAGACCGGTTGTGGCACAACCATGCTCACGATTGTACACCAACGGTACACACACTGCTGACAATGCTTTTTAAACAACTTTTCCTGATTTTTTTAAGAAAAAATTGAAGTCAACTTCTCCCAACTTTTTTCAATTTCTCACAAAAAAATCAAAAAGTAACATTTTAATTTTTTTTTAATGATAGCATTCTATAAAGTAATATAACAAGAGTAACATTTGAGTTATTAGTTTAGCCTACTTCATATAGATGTGTAATTTATCCAATTAAAACAATTGGGTGACTTCACCTAGGTAGAAAAAGATGTTCGAATTGCCTTCTCAATGCTCTCAAAAAAAATCTAAATTACACTTCATCCTATCATTCATACCAATGGGTTGGACAACCGGAACAAATAGGCAACAGCCGGCCACTTCCGGGAACGAAGCAAGCCGCGTTCCGTCCGGTGTCAGACTAAAGCCATCCATGCTTACCACTCAAAATTTGCAGTTTGTACATCTGTAAAAGATTACAGACTCTGAAAACTCAATTCATACAATCAGATGACAACAACTTCAAACCACATCAAAACTAAATTAATTGAAAAAGGATTTGACTTGATACTATCTCCATCACCCTCATCGCCTTCTCATTCCACGCCCACGACCACGGAAAGCTGCTCCACCACGTCCTCTGCCACCCATGGCACTTGCAGCAGCTTCTCCTTGTGCGCTTTCAGACTGCGCATCAAAGATTAATGAAACAGTTAAAAGGCATTGACATATATAAACATAATATTCACAGTTGAAAAAATCATATGATTTGATTCATGGCCTGCTCTCAGAACTATACAATAAAATAGGCAACAACTATAAACTGTAACTAAACTGTTTACATGAATCAAAAAATTGTGAGAAGGCTCATAACATTGTCAGTTTTCATGACTAAGGTGTTCATGTTTATTTATCGACAATTAAGAATTTTAAAGAAAAAGGACTTCATTCAGATCAAAAAAGAACCAAAACGAGGAAAATGAGGCAAGACAAAAGAAGTATCCTTAACAAATCGGGTCATTGACGTGTATTTTTTCTATGTCACTTCACCTAAATAAATATTTTGTTTCCAGTAGAATATCTTTTCTTGGGAACAATAGTAGGATATCATTTATTCATTTAAATGACACTTTTCAAAATTAATTCAGAAGTTTCCAATATTTAAAATTTGGCCATGAATTGAACACCCATGTAAATTATCCCAGAGATCAACATTCAACCAAAAACAGATTGTTTTTATCCAGGAATCAGTAGGCAAACATTTGCAACACTGCTTTATCAGGTAGCCAATACAGAGCAGCATAGGATATATTAATTAATACATCCTATTCCTAGCTCATTTATGCCCTCCAAACTACTGAACATGTAACGAAAAATGGAACCACTAAGAACTTCCCTTGTGGTACACTGTAACCTTAAGAACAGAAGTCTCTGAGCAATAAAGTTAGGCAACTTTGGCTCAGACAACACGACACATCTTATCATACATAGATGGGAGCTCAGAGCATCAAAAGACTTGCATCTTTTCTCTGTTTTTGCAATTTATTTCTTCATCACTTGCCAGTGGTAGTGGTATTTACAATGAGCATATAATTCACTCAATAGTTAACCCAGAACATGAAATTGTTTCATCAAACAATGGCAAATAACAAGAAACAGATTGTTTGTATGTAACAAGTAAAACACGGTGCTAATACCATGACATAAATTACCATTTGGATGCTGTCAACATAATTTAACTAGCAAGATATATAAATTATGATTTGTCTTACCTTAGGATTCTTCACTGTTTCGTCCACGCTTAAAACTAGACAAGCAGCCTCAGTAGCAGCATTTATTGCATTAATCTATGACAAGGATTTAAATTACACTGTTAAATCACCAAAGAAAAAAAGAAAACTGAATTTATTACCTTCACAACTGCCGGTTCCCAAACGAAGTTAGCAAATGAATCAGCGATTCCACCAGTGTTTACATCCACTCCATAAGGAGCACCCTCACCTATTCAAAGCTTAAATTGTTATGTATTGGATAAACTGTGACAGAAATGGAAGCTTATCATTAACAAGATACTAAAATGGATTGTTATGCCCTAGTTAATCCCAGTGTTATTAAAGGCACGCCTTCAGGGTTGCACCCTAAGCGTGCAGTTGCACCTCAGACAAAAAAGGCATCTGCCTGAGGCATAAGACTCAAAGTAAAAACCTATTTTTAAGGGTAGATACATAATTTTCTTACAAAAGTAAAAAACCTAGTTCTTTGTTTTTCACAAGGGTAAATATCTAATTTCCTCTATAGAAACAAACCCAAATTCTTGTTTGTTCTATGCCAATACATTCCACCAAAAAACAAAGAAATATACAGGCTACAATACTTGCCTCCCTCTCTCTCTCTCTCTCTCTATGATTAATTTTTAATTTGTTTGCCCCTGGCCTTCCTCAGGCGCACATCTTTCACCTTTAATAACTACGGTTAATCCATTGAAAAAGATAAATTAAAATACTACATTGTTTTCTCTTTTCTCAGTTCTTCAAGGGGAACTAAAAATTTAGAGCAATCTCATACCAGATGGGAGGGCATGTTTTTGTCGTAATTTGTTCAGTACATCAGTTGCATCAAAACCAGCATTATCACAGAGTTGTCTCGGTATAACCTGCAACATAAATGAGAGAAACATAACTTTTTTGTACCAGCAATCCTAATAATAAACAAGAAAGAAGACAATTGACCAGTAGTTAAAATTTAACCATATAACCAATTCCCAGATCATCTATATTCTTAACATAAAATACAAGACCCTATTTTACACATAGCAATTGAGTTGAATGCAAATTCTCATTCAACAACCATATAGAACAATACACTATAGAATTGACATGAAAAATTCTGGAAACAACCATATAGAACAATGAAAGTGATCAGAACCCTTTGATACCTACAAAACAATGGGAGGAACACAATGCAAAGCCCCTGATTCAAGGCCGCTTAGTTCACAAGGCAGTTTTTTGTAACTCACAGAGAAGCATCATAACATTAACTTTAAACAGTATAAGAAGTAAATCTGCAATATCCTTGAACGCAATGCAACATAGGTTGATGTCTCCATAAGCATGACATACTATGATTATCCTACCTACCATGATAAGAAGGCTTAAAAACAACTAAAACCGTGTACTATTCTTAGACCACTCACATGCAGGTGGTTTCCTTGAACAACTGAATATAATTAGTAGTTACCTCAAGGGCTTTTGCATAAGAGTTGATAAACAATTGAGATTTCCCAGCTATAGTACGAGCATGCTGCCTCAGGTAACAACTTATTTCCATCTGCAACAGAGAATGTGTTAGTAAATTTGATCCACAGTTCAATGGCATACATATCTCACAATTCGTGTCAGTTATGAAATCCCATACATCTATAGCACCACCACCAGCCACCACAGTTGAGTTCTTCAGAGCTCTTCTAACAATCATAATTGCATCATGCAAACTACGTTCAGCTTCCTCAATGAACTGAAATAATTGAAAAAAAGAAGTTGGATATCAACGTATAATAATCAATCATTCAATTGTCATTTTAATAAGGTAGACCACCATTTAAAACAACTGACCTGATCAGCTCCTCCACGAAGAACTATAGTTGCTGTTCTTCCTGAAGGGCATCCACTGAATATGTTATACCTCTCATTACCGACTTGCTTTTCTTCAAAAACCTCACATGTCCCAAGGACCTTAGAACAAAAACATCGCCAAAAAATTAATAAAAAAAAATTTAAAACTAAAAAAATGAACATAACTGTCTACAAAGGTATAGCAATATAAACAAGCTTATAAAAAAGAAAATTACTTACTGTATTTTAGTGACTAAAAAAGCAAAATATTTCATGTAATCTAAAATCAACTCTTTTAATCATACCTCAACAATTATTTTGTTAACAGTTGTCTGCACAGTTCCACCAGTTGCTGCAGCAACCCGCTGAAGATCTTCTTCAGCTACACGACCAGCACAGAAAATGTCACGATCTGCAAAGTACTGTTACAAACAAATTATTAATAAATGCACTAAATTA
>CAODLS010134518.1:0-10792 GCA_948243855.1 Flueggea neowawraea | reverse complement strand
AGTTAACCTTTCACAATCTGATATTCAGTCTTTTTGTCTCACGATATCTCATCTAAGCATAAGGCATGGTCATATGTCAACCTTATATTGCCTAGCATATTTCTTGATCTCAAGTAGATTGATATAATAAATGACATTGATAAACCCCTTTTATCAATTCATTCGAGTATGCATACATTCCATCAATTCTACTCATCAAGTGGCCAAGAGATATCACTCTTCATAAGAGGAACAAATCCATCACTCTCACTATCAATCATCTACATGATTCATGACATATCCAATCATAGCCGTTATTTTTATCCTGTTACAGATAACGTTTGACTAAGTCAAAACATGTGATTCCTCATGTAAGAGTCGATAGTGAGTTTCAGTCAGATGACTCAAACATCACCACTGCATGAAAGCTTTTTTGTGACAACAATCCATGAAGAGCTTTCATAGCGGGCCATTCCAATACATGTTTCCAAACATGTATCTATGTTTTAAGTTGATATCTTATATCCATAATCAGCAAAACGTGATTATCTACTTAGAAACATACTAATCTTAATTCACTATCATTCTCATGATAATGATCGATTAGGGACATTTAGAATAGTATTCCTTTTATCCTTATGGTTTCACTATCAAGTCACGTACTTAATGGCATAAGAAGGAATAAACTATTCATAGAGTTTTTATGTTCATAAAACAAATTATATTTCATAGAAATAAAATGCCTCTTTATTAAATAAACCAAATGACAATGTATACATGATTGAGCTAGGGCACAAAACTAACAAGGAATGATCGGGCCTTACTTTGTCGAACATTGGGGACAATGTTCAAAATAAGTGTGGGGGAAGGGTTTATTGATTGCTTGATACTTAATTGCTCTATATTCCTTGCTTGTGTAATTTTGCTATAAATGCTTGAAATTTTTGCTTGAAAACATGCTTGATTTCTTTAGAATGCATCAAAGTTGAAAAGAATAAAATTTGGATTTAATTGATTGGAGGAATTTTGTAGTGTGTTAGTATGTTTTTAATATGATTAATTGAGGAATTGATGTTATTTATTAGTTTCTTAAACCTCAAATTAGCAGTTTTAGGTTGCAAGATTGAGAGTTTCTTTATCAACTACTTTAGTCTATATGTGGGAAAATAAAAGAGGCTTTCAAGCTTGTTGCTAAATTTTTTTGATCAAATGTGCTTAAATGTTTGAATTATGTTTGAAAATTTTGGTGGTAGACTTGGCTTCTAATTGAATGGAAAGTGCTTAGTGTTAAATGTGTGAAATGGTAAAACTGTTCTCTTTGAGGGTGAGCCTAATAAGGACAAGCGTATGGGCCCCCAACCTTATGATGGAAAAGGTTGGTACACTCGAGGAATCATTAACAAGTGTTTTTACACAGGGACTCTTAATTCGCTGACTGTGTTTGTAGCACCCAAAAATAAAAGGGAAGTAATCAATTGGATAAAGCAATGAAAGGAATGGTGAAATATAGCACTTATAATTGAATGATAAATGAAAGATGCCAAGTTTCTCCAAAACAAAGAAAATTATGTTTGAACTTCGCAATAGGGGAGATAAGCCCTATAGATGCCAATGGATTAGGGGACTTGATAAATAAACTCTCGAAATTGCAATTCCTTAATGCCAAGGTTTGGTTTTTATAAATGATGAATAACATTGAATGCCTCTCTTGATCATCTTACTTGCATACTTATATAGTATAAGAATCCTCTTGCCTTTCTGATTTAAATTCTATTCTAACCCTGGAATTGGAATTGGTTTGATTGGGGACAAGCAAACAAGTAATTGTGGGGGAATTTGATGCATGCTAAAATTGCATACATAATTAAGCAAATGTTTCTAGCATTTTCATCCCTCAATTGAGTGTTTATTGTTGAATTTATAAAGTGTCTTGTCTTTTGCAGGTTTTAATGGATTTGCATGAATGTGGATTGAAAATGCGAGAAATGGCATTAAAGTTGAATGATTCAAGAGTGCAAAGGAAGTTGGAATGCATGAGGAGTGAAACGTGGCCAAGAGGTGTTCAATCCAGAAACCTCAAGGAATGCACAAATGGAAGAAACATAGGAGGCACATGATCATGATGTTGATTGTGAGCCAAAATAGGGAACCACGACAGTGATTGGTTCACAGTCACTAATCACGGCCGTGATCAAAACTGTGAACAAGGCATTACCATGATTCCAAACTGTGACCAAGACCTTGAGCATGCATCCATTCTCTAACAAAGCAATAGCTCATCACGGTCATGATGGTGACTGTGATGGTGACTGTGATGACCTTCACAACTACGAATCACTACTGTGAAGAGGAGACCGTGAACACCAAGCTTTGCTTTCTTTCCAACTAGATTAGGCTCAAGGTCATGAGCAAAATCAATTATGGTTGTGACTCAAATCACGATCATGGCTCATGACCGTGAGGCTGCCCGTGATGGCACTATGGAGAGAGAAAAATGACACAAGACAACAAATCAAGTAGGGACCAAAGTCACAACAAGGGCATTTTTGGAAGAATGATGCTAGGGTTTGTGGGGGACCAAGAGGACTATAAATAGACCTCATCGACCCCATTTTGGGAATGCTTGGACTTGCACATTAAATAAGAGAATCATTCTCTACCAATTTCCAAAGAAGATTCAAGGCAAATTGAAGAGGAGAGAGAAGGGGAATGAGGAGGCTTTCATAATCTATTAAGACAAGCTTTACTCTTCCTTTTTATTTGTTTAGAATCATGTGTAAGTTTTATTTTTATTGCTCTATGCTTAGTTTTGTAAATATGCTAGCTTAGATTTTTTGTTAGGGTTTAGAGATGTAAACCTTGGATTGATGTTTCCTTAATAGATGATTAATTTTATGGGTATTGTGTTTTTATTGGTATATCTATTGTTGCTGTTGATTGTATGACTTTTTATTAATTGAATGATATTGTGATTGATCAGCACAATGTTATTTTTAGGAAGCCTAAGTGATGAATCGAAAGAAGAAGCTTGGGTTAGGTCACTTGCATATAACTTGTATGGTTTTAGGATAGAAATATACCTGTGCCTACAAGGTGTTTGAAAAAATTCTTCAAGGAGTCTAATGGGCCTAACTTGACTAGATGAGGCCAAAAGGACCCTCCTAGGAGATGTAGGCACGACCTGAGTGACCTTGACAAGGGCCCTGGGTTAGTTTTGTGGAGAGAACACTCACACCCATTTGTTAAAAACCATTTTCATTCATTCGACAATTAGATCCTTGGTTTTATCTTGAAAGCCCTAATGTTTTCTTATTATTAAGTTTCATGTGTTTAATTTATTGCTTGCTTTCATTTACAAAACCCCAAAAACAAATAACAATTTGATGCTTCTATATTTTTATTTCTCGACCATAATTAGACATGTTCCCTTGGATTTGATAACCCTAGGGATACTCCCAAGGTAAAACTACGACAATTCTTGTGCACTTGCAAGGCCTCATCAGAGAGAAAGAGAACCTATGATGGAATCCTTCAATCCTTCATCAAATCTCTTCAATCTTGCTGAAAATACCCTCCAAGAGCAATCTTTCGCAAAGACCCAACATTTTTCCTCTCAAAACTGAGTGTTTTTTGGTGTCAAATGTTGACTCTCTTGATTAGGTTTTCATGCCACGCTTAAATAATCCAAAAATAACAAACCTGGGCAAATCACGCACCCTTGTCTTGAAGAACTCCATCCATGTCTTGCTTTTCAACTTCAAATCTGTGAATTGGAATAAGTAATAAATGTGATCGATTTTTAAAAGAAAATAAAATGAAAGAGAATTATTTTTTGGTTTTTTTAATAATGAAAAACACAAAATAATCAACAAGTAATAAAATAAGCAGTAGGACTTTCAAGACTTAACCAAGATTCCTATTTACTACATTCATGGGCGGGTTATGAGATATTAAGTGTTCTCTCGCTTTATTGCCTAAAGCCTCTCTCAAGTTCATTTAGGCTATGTCTACATTTATTAGGAGGGTCCTTTCGGCCTCACGTAACTAAATTATACTATTTAAGCTCTTTCGGGAATTTCATCAAACACCTTGTGGCCGTGAATATCTCTACTGCACAACCTAACAAGTCTAATGCATGTCAACCTCACCTAATCTTCTCCTTTCGTTCCTTCAACTATGCTTGTTAAAACCACTATTATGATGGCCAATCACAACAATAGTCAATTCATACATGTCATTAAATCAAATCCATAAATACTAATGTATATCATTCAAGCACAACAAATAGTACAAATATGGAATTCAAGGCACAATGTATAAATTACAAATATGGCAATAAGAGCACAATACCCATTTATAAATATAGAAAATATATGTTAAGGTCTACATCTCTAAGTCCTAACAAAATATCCAACCTATCATGTTTATGTTCAACAAAATAAGACAATAAAATCCAACGTAAATCATGATAACCATAAAAGATATGAAGAGAGAAGAGATAAAATGTTTGTATGGAAGCCTCTCTAGGTAGCCTTTGAGAGAAATCCTTGCTCTTCAAGTTTGATCTCTTTCTTCTTCCTTGAAACCCCAAGCTATGTTCTTGAAAATAAAAGAAAGAAAAGTGTTCTTTCAAGTGAATGAAAGATGATAGAAATGTTGGGGTATTTATAGCCCTTTACTTGTGTTAAAACCCAAGAAAAAATGTTCCAAAAATGCCCCCACATGTATGCATTTCGTCCACCAAAAGAAGCCCAAACCACTGTAGTGTTTTGTCCACTTCGAGCAAGCCACGGGAGTCGCCACGACCATGGTTTAGGTCGTGGCATCACCACGCTCCAACGCCACGGGCATGGCCAATCTCGACCTCTAAGATCGCAATTAGTTGTTCCACCACAGTCTATACCATAGCTGTGGTTGTGACCATGGCCAGACCATGGCCTCGTCACCATGGCCGTGGTCCATTCTTTTGCCTCCCATTTTTATGTCGCTTTTTGTCCCTTTTTGTGTTTCCAATCCGAATTCATCCAAATCATTCAAGACCTAACCCAGACACAGAAAGTTTGTAAATATGACATTAAACACTCAATCATAGGCCAAAAATGTACACATTCTTGCTTGAATAATTGTGTAATTTTAGGATATATTACTACCTTCATACTTAACTGAATTCCATCTATAGCGGTCAAAAAGACACCATCTGAGACATGGAATGGGAAAAAGCCCATTATGTCTTTTCTAAAGATTTGGGGATGCGAAGCTTTTGTGAAACGAAAAGTTTCAGAAAATTTGGCATCTAAATCCGAGAAATTCATATTTCTGGGTATCCAAAAGGAACAAGAGGATACTATTTTTACAATTGTTCAAAGAACAAAGTGTTTTTTTCCCAAAATGGTGTCTTTTGGAAAAGATAATTTATTTCCAAAGGAATTAGTGGGAGTAAAGTACTTCTAGAAGAAATAAAAGAATCACACAAGGCCCAAGAAGATCTAGTAGGATTCGTCACGAGTCTGAGAGATATGGATTTCCAATAATTGACGATAAAAAAAATTGTTCTTGTTAACCACAATGAGCCTACTACCTACCAAGAGGTGATTGTAGATTCGAATTTTGTAAATGGCTTGAAACCATGAAATAAGAAATCCAATCTATGTACGACAACCAAGTTTGGAACTTGGTGGATCCACTCGATGGAGCCAAGGTCATTGATTGCAAATGGATTTACAAGTTAAAAGCTGAGGGGATCTTGAAAGCAAGATTTTTTACAAAGATTTTAAACAAACTAATGGTATTGACTATGATGAAACATTTTTACCAGTTGTCATTGTAATACCCCGTCCATTGTGATCAATTCTCTGTAGCGTTCCGACCAAGTTGGAAAAAGTCTCTGGTGGAACATCATTTGATTTCGAATAATCTTAGTTCAATTCCAATTTGAACCTCCAATGATTGAGGTGATGTTTGGGTGTTTGGAGGTGTTTGAGAACGTATAAGGGTGTTATCCATGAAATTTTGGGTGTGGTTAAGTCCTGGGAGTAATGGAATTTATTATTTGAAGTTAAGAACACATTGGAGGCATGATTTTACGCTCGTAAAGCTTGCTGGAGGCCATCTACCTGTTGGATAATGTGTAGGGAAAACACAACAGAATTTTAAAAAATTTACACATTATAAACTTCCAAGATCCATGCAAACAATTGATACATACAACAAAGAAGGAGTTGTTAATGTTTACCTCGTAAAACACCGAATAACTGTGACGAACACGATCAAGTCACGGACCTATTGATCCATTTGTGTTTGGCCAGCCACTCCACAACACGAAAAGTATGGTGTCTCTATTGGTATCCACACCACGTTGGTCCACGATCATAACTAGGATTTTGCGGCTTAGGACTGGGTTCAAATTGGTGCGCTATGAGCAGTTTTATGGAGCTTGGTGTTTAGAGCTTTTGGCAAGAAGAAGGACAACAAGGGCAGCAAAGTTTTGCTCACCCTATGCACGAGTTAGGATGCCAAAAATTCACTTAAAAGACCCTTAAATAACTTAGTCCAAATAGGGTTAGGGTTTGCTAAAAACCTCCTACAATATCTCCATGATTCTAGCCCATATTAAGTGAGATATCTTCCTATCTTGTAGGAAGATATTCAAAATCCTTTTGGGACTCATTATGGACGACCAAAAACTCCTTGTTGGCAGAAAATTAAACTCATTCTTACACTGGAAATAGGCTTAATTAATCCTAATTAACTTGAGCTTAATGGGCTCTGAACTTCTACCCATTAAACAAGCATAAGCGCAATATCTGCAAGCCCGTTACGACATATATCCAAGTCCAACAATTTAATTAGGAATAACCCGAAGATGTCCTAATCAAATTAGGACTACTCACTATTGCGCTCTAAACCCTTAGTACTGACACAAACTAGTCAAACTAGTTTTTGTCGTTCCATAAATTCTCTTCATAATAGGAATCCTACCACAATTAGGAATCATAATTTCATTAGGAATCTCATAATTGAGAATGATCCAAGTGTTAGGATTAGTTCTACTGAAACATAAGATGATCATGAGTTTCTATTTTAGAACTCATCCTAGTTACACTAGGACTCCTATTTCGATTAGGAATCCTAGTCAAACTAGGACTCCTATATGAAATGAGATTTTTGGGTTTTTAAATTAATTAGGTATCATCTTAAGGTATCCTATACATTTAGGTCACCTCTTCAACGATGTTCATCCATGAGTCAAAACAGGAATCATAGTAAAAATAGGATTGCTCACTTGAACATTATTCATCCCATTAATAATGTTATCCCTACAGCGTATTAATGTTTGTGACCCTATAGGCCCTCATTCACGAAGCTAGTAACCCAGGATTTGACTCCTAAATTACTTGGTATGGTTGGGGGCCCTAGCTAGCCATCATACAACCAAGCAAACTCGAGTTGTCGTGGAGCGACTTATGCCTATCATGAAAGATTACTGTGTAATTTGGTCCCTTATCATTTTGCATCTCTTCGAGTATAGGGTATGCATAATGTCAACCTCTCACCTCCAAAGTATTTATCAATCACCAAGTTAAGAGAAACTATAACAAATTGATTCAACTTCCTAAGTTGCAACCAATTAGACCATAAGCATGGATTTACCTTCTCTTTACTCAATTGATAGGCCCATTGAGACATTTCCCTTATATTACTAAGGGTGACAATCCTATCTTGATCACACACCATTCTCAAATTTTTCGTGATGCAACCCAACCTTCACCTTTTTATAAACCCTAATCAGGTTACTTAGAAGGAGATTAAAGGTACATGACTAGACATTAGCATGCTGTGGTGATCTCAAGTCAAAGGACTAGTTATACCATTTCCACAGTTGAGAGTTCTCCATTGACACTAAAGTAATTTATCATGTGGTCTCTCAATAGCGGGTCAGTCCAGCACTCATGATCCAAAAAAAAAATTGAGCCAGCAGCCCTTAAGCATGTCCCAAATGGCTTTAAAAATGAGGCCCATAATTTTAGAATGCGACCAAATGCACAGTGGTCAAACTTGGTCAATGCAGCTACTTTAGCGTGGTCATGCGGAAATGCAGTTTTCGCCTAAAATGCACAAAAACAACTCCAAAGCTTCATGTTTCGCCAATATTCCACCTAAAACACCAAAAAAGCATAAAGACATAAAAACACATGAATGATAACAATTTATAATAAAAAATAAACATAAAATGTAACATAAACTATGCATAAAATGCAACATATATTGCAACATAAACTATGCCTAAATTTTGTCTCTATGGAAAGTACAGGCATGGCTTGCAAATAAAAATAGCATGATTCAAGGTTGACGACAATATCCAGTATTCCATCAATTCTGTTAAGTTCTTCTCTGTAATGCTTTCAGCTAAAACAAACTGTAGAAAATCATCAACATGAAAATAAAAAAAAATTTATGTTAATGGATCAGTGTAGTTAATAGCAAAAGCAGAAGACTAATCATTGTGATGTTTCATTGCTTCATTGATATTGAACTTAATTGCAGTACCATCAAACTCTATAGAGAGGGTCCCTTCACGTACATCAATTTTTGTTCTGGTTGGTTTCAGAAAAGGTCTCCCTAGAAGCAACAATCTCGAATTAGGAGCTCCATCATCCTCCATGTCTAACACATAAAAATCTGCAGGAAAAACTAAGTTGTTCACCTATACCAAAACATCCTCTATAACACCTTTAAGAAAGACACTAGAACAGTTAGCAAAGGTTAGTACTACACCATTATGTTTCAAAGGTCTAACATTCAATGTAGAATAAATAGACAACAACATCAAATTAATTGAAGCTCCTAAATCACATATAGGATGTTCAATTCTGACATTGCCAATTTTACGTGGTACAGTAAACATACCTAGGTCTTTCTTCTTGATGGGCATTTTCTTCTGTAACACAGCTAAGATGGTTTCCCCTATGCAAACCCTCTCATTCCCCTTCAACTTGTTCATCCCTGTGCATAGCTCTTTTAGAAACTTGAAATATCTAGGTACCTATTTAATTGTAGTAAGCATAGGAATGTTGATCTCTACTTTCTTCAACATCTCCAAGACTTCCTGATTATCTAAATCATTCTTTTACTTTTACAATCTATGAGGAAAAGGTGGCTTTTCTAGGTTTATAACCACTGGTGCATCTTTGGAACTTTTTGGACCCTCAACTTCAGTTTCAATCATTGTGGCGTGGCCACACAGAGGTGGTGATATTTTTCAGGCAATTGGGATTTCCTTCGTTAGAATTCATGACTATTTTATGACATTGATAAGAATATAAAAAATTGAAAATAACAAAAATTTTAACCTAGAATTCCACTAAGGATCCATGCACATCAACACACACAATTAAGGTTAGTGGCTCTACCTTAGATCAAAAGCTCAAATGTTTGATCGGATGGAGTGTTGGTGTAGTTTTTAGCATTCAAAAACCTGAATCTCCTTTCCTCACGTTGTCTTTGTGTGAATGTGCCTAGAGGTATCCACACAAACGAACTACCTTTGGATCGGTGGAGTGTGCAAGAACCTTTTAGAATCTCTATTCTAGTTCTCACAAAATAATCTTTCTCTCTTTGCATGTGACACTCACAAATTTAGACAAGTCATTCCATGGAATGAATTTCGCCTAGTCTCTCATATTTATAGGCATATGGAAAAACCTAAATAGGTGCACTAGGGTTAGCCTTTCTTGTCCCACAAGAATAAATACTTCCTAATTAATTATGTGCACTAATTAGGGCTCCTAAAAAATAGGAGTGTGCCAAATTAGTGGCATCCTAATTGGGTTTTATTTTCCTTATCACACAAGAATAATACTCCTAATTAGTCATGCATGTTAGTGTAAGCCCTAGCCCTAATGCATTGTATCCAGACTGTATATATATATATATATATGAGACATTGTTTTATCTCGTTATCAAATATGTGATTTGGATAGTAAAACCTTGAAGCATAAAATAATATTATTCTAAATATCCCTTGTCGATTATTTTCATGGGAGTGACAATAAACAAAGACTAATATGTACTCTGTGAGATGAACATGTTTTGGTGGTCGTAGGATGTGAGATATTAATCAGAAAACATAGAACATGTTGGAGAACAGTGTTTTGGATCGATCTGCTTACGAGAATACTACATGGTTGAAAGGTCATAAATATTTCTCATACAACGCTTATACTTGAATCCCTCGACCCGAAATCACTATGGATTCTTGGGTGATTTATCGTATACTTTGACATACGCCTAACGTTATTTGTAATGAGTGATAATTATGGTTATGATTGGGTATACCATTAGTCATGCTAAGAAACAGGAGTGAAGTGAATGGATTTCCACTCTCGAAGAGAGAGAATATATCACCGACCACTTGATTAGTGAAACTGAGTAGTGTGGACACATCCAAACAAAGTGATAAGTGTTATCATTTGTTTGAATTAGTCAGTATCACATCCAAACAAACTGAGTAGTGTGGACACAATTCTGTTCAAAAAGAAATGGGCACATTCACCAAGAACAACTCGCAGGTCGTATTTTGAAATAGGCACATTCGCCAACCCTTTATGAAAATTTAAAACCAATCACATGGGTTTATTAGGCTATGTCATGCACCATGCATATTGAATTGACATTCAATCACAATCATAATCCAATTATGAAATATTTAATCAAAACTATATTGATTAAGCGTTGGTTGTGTGTTTAAGCGGTTTTCGCAAGCCGGTTGCGAGGGAGGTTTATAATTTGCATTGCTCATGAAACGAGGTGCTAA
>CAODLS010134441.1:0-13661 GCA_948243855.1 Flueggea neowawraea | reverse complement strand
ACCAAATTTGATCAATTTTACGGCTTTGATTAATGGGTTATGCAAGAGGGGTAGCATTAAGCAAGCTTTTGGAGTGTTGGAGGAAATGGTTAGGAGAGGTTGGAAACCTAATGTTTATACTCATACAACATTGATTGACGGGTTATGTAAGAAGGGTTGGACTGATAAGGCATTTAGGTTGTTCCTTAAGCTTGTTAGGAGTGATAGTTACAGACCAAATGTACATACATACACTTCTATGATTAGTGGGTATTGCAAAGAAGAGAAGTTAAAAAGAGCAGAGATGTTGTTCAACAGAATGAAGGAGCAGGGATTGGTTCCAAACACTAACACTTATACTTGTCTCATTGATGGACATTGTAAGGCAGGGAATTTTGAAAGAGCATATGAGTTGCTGGACTTAATTAGTGAAGAAGGTCTAGCTCCTAATGTATATACATATAATGCAATTATTAATGGTCTATTTAAAAGGGGAAGGTCTCAAGAGGCTTGCAACCTGCTCAATGAGGCACTCCGATATGGATTACAGGCCGATGGAGTGACATATACCATTCTCATATCTGAACATTGCAGGAGGGCAAACATAAATGAAGCCCTCTCGATTTTCAGCAAAATGTTCAAGGTTGGCATACAACCTGATATGCACATATATAATACTCTAATAGCTTCCTTTTGCAGGGAAAAAAGAATGGAAGAAAGCGAGAAACTTTATAATGAAGCTATCAAGCTTGGCTTAGTTCCGACCAAGGAAACATACACATCCATGATATGTGGATACAGTCGAGATGGAAATGCTAGTCTTGCTGTAAAGTTCTTCCAGAAAATGAGTGAACATGGTTGTTCACCAGACAGTTTTACTTATGGCGCTCTAATTAGTGGCCTTTGCAAAGAGTCCAAATTGGATGAGGCGTGTCAACTGTATCAAAACATGGTTGACAGAGGGTTGTCCCCCTGTGAAGTCACTAGGGTGACTTTAGCTTACGAATATTGCAAACAAAACGATCCGGCTATTGCCATGGTTATTTTGGAGGGATTGGACAAAAAACTATGGATCCGAACCCTTGTTACATTGATCAGGAAGCTTTGCAGTGACAAGAAAGTAGGCATTGCTGCATTGTTCTTTCACAAGTTGTTGGATAAAGACTGTAATGTGGATCGTGTAACTTTGGCAGCATTCATGACTGCATGTTATGAGAGCAACAACTACGCTCTTGTTTCTGAATTGACAGAGCGGGTTTCTAAAGGAATTGGTTAGCAACCTAAATTCAGAGTTGAATAAGAATTGAATTGTTTGAGCAGCTTGCTTGAGGGTTAAAGGAAAGCCCCTTTCCTAGCGTTGGCGGTGCTCTTTGTCCTGCTGATTATGTTTCAAGCTTAACGAGCTGCAATAAAGACATGGCAAAGTGAATTCCTTTGAAGTAATAAGCAATCACTGCTTTCATCAATCGAATAATTGAAGTGAGATGGCAATAATGTTATCTTCTGGATTTTCCTTTTCTTATTTGGATCACTGCTTCAGAGAACTAGGCTTGGCTGTGTTGCTCTGTCCAGCTAGGTCGACGAGATTTGTGCAGCGACAGCGGTGGAAGGTCAAAATATCTGCTGCCTAGTGGTATTTGCAGATTATGGCATATTAAGTGGTTACCAGGAGTAAAGCTGGGATTTTTGACGCTTAAAGAGGTGGAAGTGGAACTTCCCGAGCCACTGCTTGATGATGCTGAAAATATCAAAACCAAAGACCTAAAATATCAAAAACAAAGACGTGTGTAATTTAGTTGAGACAGAAGTTGCTGTGTTGTAATTTTCCAGTCCATTATACACCATGGTTCAAATTGTTTGGAGTTCAGTTGTTGCAAATAAAACCGTAGACAGAATTTGAAATCTCAAAACGAATTCAGTGGAGGCAATATTACGTTGGACCGCATCATCAAGATGCTGAAAACAGTTACACTTGCAGAAAAATAAAGTGGCCAAAGTGCAAGAGAAGTCCAAATTTGATGTTGTATCCATAAATGTTTTTTATTTCTCTTCACCTACTGCTTCGAAGGACTAATGTACACAGCAGAAATATTTTGTCAAACAAGTACAAAAGCAACAGAAGCAGTTTCGAAAAAGAAGAGTTCAGCATAAATAAAAGAAAGATGTAAAGTGATGATTTCTTTCTGTACCAAATCTCACTTGCCTTCTTTTATCGTCACGCAATTCATTGTAAAGGTGTGTAATTACTATTCAATCCCTATTAATCTCCACCTCTCCCTCCCTATCCTTTCTTCATCATCATCATATTCAATACAGTAATTGCTTCCATTCCTTCCTTAGAGAAATCTTGAACAAATGGCTCGATCTGCACTTGATGAGATGTCAGATTCAGGGGCTTTCCAGAGAACAGCTTCAACATTTCGCAACTTCATATCAAAAGAACCAAATTCACCATTTCCACCTGAGTCTGGAAGGTACCATCTTTACATATCTTATGCCTGTCCTTGGGCTTCTAGGTGTCTAGCATATTTGAAGATCAAAGGACTTGAAAAATCCATCACCTTTACGGTAAATTTCACTACTTTTTGGACTCAAATTTACTATTTTATTGCTAAAGATCTGATCTTTTGTGTGCTATGATCAGTCTGTGAAACCCATATGGGAAAGAACCAAAGAGAGTGATGAACATATGGGATGGGTTTTTCCTGCTTCAGAGACTGAGGAACCAGGAGCTGAGCCCGACCTTTTGAATGGTGCTAAAAGTATAAGAGAACTGTATGAACTTGCAAGTACTAACTACGCTGGAAAATACACAGTTCCTGTATGTTTTACAATATTGAATTGTTGTCTTCCTTTTTTCTGTCTGTGTTTTGGTTTTTTGGTTTTATTCTATTTGAATTGTATGAATTAGGTTTGATTTTTTATGATAGGTTCTATGGGATAAGAAGCTTAAAACCATTGTTAGTAATGAGAGTTCTGAGATTATCCGTATGTTCAATACTGAATTCAATGACATAGCTGAGAATGCAGCTTTGGATCTCTACCCTCCTCAGTTGCGAGCTCAAGTTGATGAAGTTAACGAATGGGTGTACGATGGAATAAATAATGGCGTTTATAAATGTGGGTTCGCAAGAAAGCAAGGACCTTATGAGGAGGTAAGCATTTTCACTGGTTTGATATATTTGTAGGCTCAAGAGGTTAGTGTTTTGCTTTCAATGTTTTGCATAATTCTGCAAGTTGTCGTGATTTGTGGTCCCATTCTACAGGCTGCAACACAATTGTATAAAGCTTTAGATAAATATGAGGATATACTTCGCAAGCAGAGATATGTCTGTGGAAACACGCTGTCTGAAGCTGACATTCGGTTGTTTGTCACCCTGATAAGATTTGATGAGGTTCCGGATTCCCAAATGAAGCAAATGCTTGTGTATCTATGTATTTTGTTATTTCCTGTTTTTTTCTTCAGAAGCCAAAAGGGCTTTTAGCATGCTTGTTCATGCTATTTGAAGTTTCATAGAATGGCTCTTACAATCTTCTCCAATCTGTTTTTTTTTTTCATGTATCTGAAGGAGTTGATGGTTTTGTATTACAGGTCTATGCAGTTCACTTCAAGTGCAATAGAAAACTGTTGCGGGAGTACCCAAATCTTTTCAACTACACCAAAGACATTTACCAAATTCCTGGAATGAGTAGCACTGTAAATATGACGCATATTAAGCGTCACTACTATGGAAGTCATCCTTCAATCAATCCATTCAGAATCATTCCTCTCGGACCAGATATCAACTATTCCGCACCCCATGATAGAGAGAGGTTTTCTGCATAGCTGCTATCTGCATATCAAAAGTTGAACAATGGTTTCTCCAGGAAGGGGATGGTGTCCATGCTCTTTTGTAAGCATGTATAGTGAGTCACAACAGCTACAATAACATGGTTTTCTAAAGTGTGTCAGTCTAAGTTTGCTGTCAGATGTGATCTGTGATCACTGGTTTCACAAACAAATTTTCAGAATAAGAAAGTTGCAATGTTTTTCTCAGAATAAGGAAGTTGCATTTATTTTTCCTTCTGCAATGTGTTGGATTACATTTAGATGGAACAAGTAATTATTATCATTGTCATGGCTGTGTTACATTTGCGCTCGTCGTAAATCTGTATTTTTGATGTGGGAAAGTAACAGCAATGGTGGAATGCATCACCTCGGCACCCAAGACGATGTGGGAGATTATGAAGTTTGAACAGACTGGTATAAACACCTGTACTTCACTCTGCTCTGGCAATTCAAGGTATGCATTGTCATGTTGGTAGCTAATATCTGCAATAAACAGAGCATGCATTACAGTGAAAGACTGGTAGTTTATACTGGAACGACCTGCCCTTTGTAGTTTATACACAATGACAAGTCTTCTGAAATGAAACTATCAAACTGACGATGATTAATTGTTCTCCATAAAAGGAACAGCAACGACGAATCAAGGGGAAGAAACCATAAGAACGACTGCTCTCTCTCTCTCTCTGTCAAATTTTTGTCGTTATTATCAAAACCAACACAATCTCCGTGCGGTAACACAACCACCAGTTACAGGGCGACTCTTGATTTCTTTCTTTATACTTGCATTCTTTATGTTAAGTTGTTTCTTAAGATGGGTTATCTTCAGCATTGCTTAAAAACAACTCCTGAGTCTTCTTGAAGAGCTGATTGCTACACTATCGTTTCCAAGGCTGCATTTGTTTCTACACCAAGAATCGTAAGATGCGTTGTCAGCTGTGCTTGAGTGGAGTGTGTATTGACAGTTTTTGAAGTAGTAGTTGTTGGGTGAATTAACCCAGATGGCTCGATCTCCAACCAACGAGATTTCAGAATCTGGAGCTTTTGCCGGAACCCCTTCGATGTTTCGCAACAAGGTTTCAAAGAATCCCTATTCTACTTTTTCCAGTGGAAGCTGGAAGAGACCGTCTTTACATAGCATATGGGTGTCCATGGGCATGTAGGTGCCTTGCCTACTTGAAGATCAAAGGGCTTGAAAATGCCATCTCTTTCACAGTGAATTAGCTTGTAAACTTCGTTCTTCAATTCGATTTTGTTCTGTGAAAATATCTTCTTGTTAGTGCATATGCATTCACTTCTCAGGCAGTCAAATCCACGTGGGAACGAACAAAAGAGAATGATGATCATATTGGGTGGCTTTACCCCGCTTCGGGCGCTGAAGAACGGGGAGCTGAGCCTGGCCCTGTAAATGGTGCTAGAAGCATCAGAGAACTGTATGAGATAGCAAGAAAAGTTTACAGCGAAAAATATTCAGTTCCTGTATGCACATGTTAATCCATGTTTCCTTGGGAGTTTAATCATGCGAAATTAGTGATGAATTCCTCTTTTTTTTGACAGGTTTTATGCGACAAGAAACTGAAAACAATTGTAAACAATGAGAGTTCAGAGATCATACGCATGCTCAATACTGAATTCAATGACTTCGCTGCAAATGCGGAGCTCGACCTTTATCCACAACATTTGCAGGCCAAGAATGATGAGGTCAACCGGTGGATATACGAAAAGTTAAACGATGGTGTTTACGAGTGTGGCTTTGCCAAGAAACAAGAACCTTGTGAGGAGGTACGTACTTGTTTATATTCATGTTAAAGCTGGTTTCTTTAAAGAATAATCAAAACCAGACTTAAATTCGTTCATGTTCTGTGCGTTTCGGGCTGTGAAAAACTTGTATGAAGCATTGGACAAATGCGAGGAGATACTAAGCAAGCAACGATACATTTATTGAGACACTAACTGAGCCGGATATTCTATTGTTCGTCAATCGTCACTCATAAGGTTCGACCAGGTGCGGATGAATACTCTGGATATAGCGTGAAGAAGTGGCCATTCACATTTCCGTAATATAACCGTGTAATATCATTTGCATATCTCTCACGGTATTACACGTGCTATAAACATAACAAAAATAGAATTCATGTCAAGTGTGTTATATGATTGCATGCAATACTAACATATAAATTCAGGTAAAGCGTATCATATCACAAACTGTATATTCAGTAACCATGCAATCATTTCAGAATTTGCCGTTAATCACATCCCTGAGAAAAGACACCTACTTCCCTAGCCAGCCACAATCAGGATTGGCAGGTCTAAGTTTTAAACCTTGTTTTGCAGGAAATAACATAACGATTTCATTCCTGTAGGCGGACAAAAGAGTACAGAAACATTAATGTAATGAAATTTCTAACTGTTGGGTTCAACACAGTATATGCAGTTCATTTCAAGTGCAACAAGAAGCTAATAAGAGAGTGCCCGAATCTGTTCAACTACACCTAAGACATATAGCAGTACCAGGCATGTCACCACCGTAAATATGGATCACATCAAGCGCCATCACTACCAAAGCCATCCATCAATGGATCCACTTGGGATCATCCCTCTCGGCCCCGCATCGACTGCTCTTTGCCTCATGATCGAGCCAGGTTTCCACCTAATGGAATCGTTGATCGTTTCATTGTGACATTTCTTCAAACACTTCCAACGATAAAACTTGAATTCGCAATTTGCAGTCTCCAACTTTGTTCGATTCAACATTGCGGAAATTTATGGAAATCATGATTCTGATTGCTATGTATAATTCAGTTTTTCTAATCAATTTGCTCAAAGCAACAGTTAAATCCAAACGTGGAGTTATTGTTGATGAGAAGAGAGACAGACAGCGAGAGAGAGCTGGGCCTGCTGGCACTGGGACCGTTTCAAAGCGGTTCCACCGCTGCCGCACATGGTGCGAACCGCCTCCGACTCGTCCGGGCACGCCACCGACACCAGGCAGTTGGCCATTGCGCGATTCAGGTGTCGGCAGGCCGAGTCACGGGCCGGACCCGCCGGGACTCGGCGGTGGCACTCACATAGCGCTCGGTGAAGCCTCCCGCAGCCGTCAGGGATTGGTGCTGATGCGGTTCCGGGCGGCATATTTTCCGGGTTCGGATTCGTTTCTCACTCCGATTCCGGGGTGGTTTTTCAGGAATAAAAAATGGGAGAAATGATCTAATATGAATTTGGAAAATTGCCTAAAAGCAACTGAATTTTAGTGCCCTTTGGTATGAAACCCCTATACATAGAAATACTTTCGGTGAAGCCAATTTGTGTGGTGACGGATTAATTGCATATAACAAAAGATATTTGGTTTTCATCTTTCAACAATTTAGCGAGAGAGTATAAATAGTTTATAATTGAACACATTTTTTTAATAAATTATTTTCTTAACTCCCACTAAGAATCAAACTCTCAACCTTTCAATAATATTGAAATACTACAGTTTACTTCAATTCTAATGAATTATAAATTTATTATTATTATTTTTTGGTCGAGCCTCAATCCAATACGGAAAGACATTAACGCACGCATTCAGAATGTCGCCGGTGAGGTTTGAACCCAGGTGGCAAAAGCCACGTCCAGGGTTTTCACCAGTTAAGCTACATGCCTGTGACTTACAAATTGATTGGTTAACCAATAGAACTTAGAAAATTCAAATTTAGAAATATTTATATTATCTCACAATAGTAGAGTAAATTGTAATAAGAATTCTTGAAAATGATTTTCTTCACTCACCATAAATTAACAGAAAAGAAAGAGGTGAGAAAAATGAAAAGAAAGGATGTACAAATCTTATCATCTAAAACGGTATTCTTTTATATTTTTATACAATTTATTTACTTTATCAATACTATTGAATTTATAAAAAAAAACATGAAAAATGAATTAGATATGGAGAATTTTGGGTACCAAGTGTGTGCTTGTGATTGAACGGAGTCAACAAGACTCCAACAATTCTCCAGAAGGTAGAGTGGTGCCTAATGCCTCAGTCCTCAAAATGCTCTTTTCTTTCCTCCTAAAGAAAAGGTGTGATTGTGGTGGAACCCATTTTAAGCCTCCATTGATCCAATAATTGCATTGTTGAAATTTCATGAGGAGGAGATTTTTTTAGATTCTCTTCACGCCCGAGCCAAAGTCTCATGAATTTATTTCATTCCATTTATCAAAAAAGCATAAAATTATAAAGAAATGAAAGCAAGTGTGTGTGAAATCCAAAAAATACATCCTTCAACGGTATCCACCTGTTAGAGCTAGGCCATATTGATTCTTTGTGTCCATTTATTGCAAGGAATTATGCAAATATTTAAATAAGGATTGATGTGATATGTTGCATCATTTAGTGATGTATTAACAAGGGTTTATTATACTAGTAAGAGGGACTAGACTTATGATCATTTGATAATTCAATTTGAGGACGGATGAAGATAGTGGAGTGATGTGAGTGACAAAAAGTGAAGATAAAATAGAGAGAGAAAGTGAAAGATTTTTGCTTGTAAAAAGGCAATTTTCTTTCCTATTGGCAAATCATTATTGTGAGAAGGAAGAGAAAGAGAAGGTGGCACTTGGCATAGATAAGAAAGGCTGTTTGTTATTTTCACTATTAAGATAAAACCCATTAAAGAACGATAGTAAAAGAAGTAATGATATTTGAAAAAGAGGGTGTTTTCTAGCATATTTTCCTAGCAAAAAACAAGTTAGTAACTTCTTTTAAATAGCTTTCATTATGCAATCTATTAATTTGTAGTTTATTTTATTTAATTTACCAAAATAAACACTTAAGAGGGTGTTTGATAACTCCATTAAACACTTAATTTAAAAAAACTAGGTGTTTAATTATTTTAAATTGTTTGATAACTATTAAAAGGTAGTTAATTAAATTAGTTAAGTCAAAAAGCGCTTAGTCTAATAAGTCAAAATGTTAACTTAAAATTTTCATCAAATCCTCACGTTGATATGATAACTTAAATTACAATTTTGTTATTTTCCCACCAAACTAGGAACCATGTTTATCTAATTCCACTTTTCCCACATATGTTAGACTATAAGATTGATCTGTAATATGCATGTATTATTCACTGTTAAATAAATATGTATTATTCTAATCTGTTTTTGGACTAATGAATTGATCAATGGTGTTTCATTTGAATGTAAAAAAATAGACATTTGTAGCAATTGACATGGTGGGTTAATACTCCAGGCTACAACTTTGGTTGTTTTCTACATGGGCTAATACATGTGAACCCCTGAACTTGTATCAATCATACAATTTACCCTCTGAATTTCGTGACTCGATATAAATTCCCTCGAACTTGCAAAAATCACTATTGTTACCCCTCAAACGTTGAAAATGTGACCGTTTAACACCGACTGTGATGACAAGACGTTGACTTGGCAATGCGTGTGACTTCAACTGCTTGAAGGCGTATGTGACATTAAAACTAGATGACTTGGAACTAAAAAATATGTCATTTTAATCTGTTATGTAGTCCATGTCACTCTTTTCTGTCTCTCTCAATCTTAAACCAACTCAATCCAAACTCAAACCCAACCCACCCATTAAACCAAGTAACCAAACCCACTCCTTTTTTCAAACCAACTCATCCTCCTCGTCCTCTTCGTTGACACCTTCCTCGTCACCTCCTGTGTCTCCTACATCTTACACTCTCTCTCTCCCCCCTCTTCTCCTCCCACCACCTCCACCTCCCCTCTCCCCCCTCTCTTACTTTCTTGGCTTCTGATCCCGCCGATGCAGCAACCCCTCTTGTTGGCCATGGAGTTCGATTTGCAGCTGCAGACCGAGGATTCTCTAAAATCGAATGTCAGGGATGAAGTCATCGTTGTGGCTTAGGGTTGAGTTCGATTTGCAGCTCCAGACTGAGGAGAGAGTTGTGAGAGAAAGAGAAAGAGAAAGAGAGAGAGGGGGAGAGAGAGATAGATCAGCGGTGCGAAGTGTTCAGAGCTTGACATTTTGTTTGTTTTATTGTTGGTTTTGTTTGTTTTCTGTAGAGTGAACGGAACAAAAGGGCAGTACTAGGTTGATTTGTGTTATGGGTGGAAGTGTTCATTGTTCTTAAAGGTCCCTCTTTCAAAGTTGACTTGCATACAGGAGCAATTGTTGAAGGTATTTTGTGTTCTCTGGTTTTGATTCTTGTTATGCTTAAAGGTCCTAAAAATCTGGTGTTGAAGATTTACTCGGTGGCTTTGACTACTGTGAGTTTGGTTATTGCTAGTGGAAAACATACAGGTCCTTCATTGAATCTTGCAAATGCATATGAATGGGCTTATGTGAATAATTGACATAACTCTTGGGAGTTGTTTTATGTTTATTGGATCTGTCCCTTTATTGGCAGCATTTTTGCTTCTCTGGTTTATAGATTCCTTTTATGCTTGCTCTGCTTAGCTGAGGTAATCTGCTGCAAAACCCCATTTTGCGTGGTTACTTGAGAATGGCTAACTTTGAGGTTTCAATTTTGCTTAAGGGTAGATTCAACCTTAAACCAAGAATTTCTTCATCTAATTGTTTTTTGTTAATTTGTGTCGGAGATTTCAGATTTCGATTTATTTGAGTTGATTTCTGAACTTCAAATCTTGAACTGATTGGGGCGAATGGTGGCGGTGGTGATGGAGGTGGCTGGGTGGCGGGGTTGGTGATTGTGGTGATGATGGTGGTAACTGAGTTTTGGTTTTGGTTTGTTGGGTTTTCGGTTGGGTTTTGAGTTTTTGGTGGTGATGATGGTTTCGGTTTGTTGGGTTTTTGGTTGGATGTTGGGTTTTGGGTGGATATTGGGTTTTTGGTTTGGTTAAGAATTAAAGGGTTTAATGGTTTATGTGACTCGCCTTTTATTTTCCACGTTGACATCTAAAAATTCACGTCACACGCGTGGAACGCACCTGCTTTGGGTTGGTGTTAAACGGTCACGCTTGCAACGTTTGGGGATAACAATAATGATTTTTGCAAGTTCGAGGGAATTTGTACCGAATCACAAAGTTTAGAAAATAAATTACATGATCGATATAAGTTCAAGAGGTTTCACATGTATTAGGCATTTCTATATTTGTAATTCATGTTACCGCGAAAGCATTTTTGATAATAGAGTCGTAAAATTTTCTTCTTCTTCTTCTAAAATTTCTGTAATGAGATTTTTCTTATTATATCTCCTTTTTATAATAATTTTGATCACATTTATACAAATTAAATAATTATATTATATTTTTATATATAATATACTCATTTTTTATTTTTATTAATTATGTTATATTTGTATTTATAAGTTTTATTTTTTAATTTATATACAGGGCAAAATTGTTGTACGTACAATTCAACTTTTTACTAGTTATCAAATAACTAATAATATTCAGTACTAAAAATACCAAACAGTTTTTCAAAACAAATTCAGCAGTTTCAATTTTCAGCACTTAAAATTTAGTCCTTAATTATTTAATATTTAATTTTAGTCTTATCAAACAACACCTCACAAAAGGATGAACTAACCTTTAAATTGATAATTGGAGTGATGAAAACTTATTCCAACCATATGAATGACCACCATTTACCTTTACATAATTTTTTTTGAACTGAAGATGCCTTTACATAATTTGAATATTTGGTTCACAGCCTCCAAATCTCAAAAAAATAAAAAGAAACCACTACTAGTATTAGGGCCACAAATGATGAGCTGAAAAACAAATTGTCCTCTCACATAAATTATTAGTGAATCAAAATAACCACAAAGTAAAAATAATAAAAGAAAATTGTAAAGAATAAAAAGAAAACTTAGCCTTACCCTACCCTCCACTCCATGTATATATAGGTGGGAATTGAATTATTTGGGGTGAGGAATGTGCTACTTTTGGGGAGCAAATATGAAGTTGGCCCTAATATTTTCTTTTCACCAAAATATAATATTACCAAGGAAAATAGATTTTTCACCTCCATTTATACCCCCTTTCACCCCAAAAATGTGATCCTCAATTCACAAATTTATTTTAATTTTTTTATGAATTGAGTAACAAATATTAAAAGAAAATTATAAATAAATTATAGTAAGAAAATAACAAATGAGCGATTTGTTTTGAAATTGTAATATGTAATATTGATCATATATATATATATGCCATCACATAAATTAAGTACTTTTAAAAATGCTCTTATCATCTAATTTATTTTTTCTTGATCCAATTTTTTTTTTAAAAATACTAATGCCCTACATGATTAAAAAAAAGAAAACAAAAGAAATGAAAGGATAATGACACAAAAAAATACAAAAAGAGAAAAAAAGTGTTTTCCAAGAAAATACTATAACCGTTATTAAACATTTAAATGAAAAGTATACAAAAATTAATTGTGCAACCCCACCAACAAAAAACAACACTACTATTATTTCCAAGAATTAATCAATCTCTCCAATTATTTAATTACTCTTTCTCTCCTCCACAAAGAAAAAAATTGAGGTTTTTCTCTTCCCCAGCATGGCTCACTGTAACTCTCTCTCTCAAGTGGTGCTCACTACAGATATCGATTTCCGTTACTATTAGCAACTAGTCTTTATTTTGATGAAGAGATTGTGTGCTATGGCATGAGCTTCTTGAAGGGTTTATTTTTGGAGTCCCCCTATCACAGCTCCACCATTTTTGATCAGTGAGTTTTTGCCTATTTAAAGTCGTTATGCTAACATTAATGGTATATTTCTCATGGACTATGTGAAGTTTGTATCTTTTGTTGTTCTGGTTGTGGGTTTTGCTTATTCTGTCTGTTTTTCGTGTTTTACTTTCTGGGTTTTGATCAATTTTGTCAGTGCTGGATTTTGTTTGACTGTTTGCTAGCTTTTTTGGATATCCATTTCAAGATTTTGCCTTTATCAATTATATAGTTTCTTTGTATTAGATGCATTGCGGCCTTCCTTTCTTGTTGACAGAATTTCTTGTTTGCAGCTCTGAAAGATCGCTTTATTTTCCCGTTTTATTTGCATCTGAGATTGTTAGCTTAAGTTGATATTGAGCTGAAGGATGGATCTAGGTAGAAATTACGTTCAAATTTCGTTCAATTTTCGTTCAATTTCCGGTTCCTTCTACTTTTCTATATGTTATTAGCAAATGAAGATATGGATTTTCCTGCTTTTGGCGGTTTTTTCATATATGAAGAGGATCAATGGCGGAAATCTTGTATAACATTTTTATTTCCTTGCCCATTTCTTGAAATTGCACTATTATTTGTTCTCAATTTAATGCTTGTTTGGAAAAAGTAGCATTTAGCATATAGCATTTTTTTTAAGATGAGTAACTCTCTATTTTTTCACTATTCAAAATCCTTCTATCTGCAATATATTATCTTCTATCCGCTTAATCCTACACTTTCCAGGATGGTTCCGACACTCTTTGCAGTGGCTTACAGTTTTACAACTTTCTGCATTTATTGCTTTGAACGTCTTCCTGGCTAGAATAAATTTACTGCTGTTTTTCTTATCATATTGTTCCAAAAAATCTTTATCTTCATCCAATCTTATTGTCTGGTAGCTTTTCATTTTCTTTTTTGTCTGTACTCTACTTAATGTCCTATTGCGGAGATCACTGCTGAGTGAGCGGAAACATAGTATCTGTTTTTCCAAAAACATTTTTGGGAGATTGACTGAGCACAGAACACCTTAGTTCTTTGTTCTCTAGAATAGAATTTGGAAGAGAGTGTTTTATGCTTTAATAATTGTTGGCTTCAAGAAATGGTCAAATTTGTTGTTTGTAGGAGAGCTGAAAGATGGACAGAAACAGATTGGATTTGAGAGTTAATCACTCTGGATCAACACAGTCAGAGGAATCAGCTTTAGAT
>CAODLS010134369.1:0-24023 GCA_948243855.1 Flueggea neowawraea | reverse complement strand
TATATATATATACACATATGTATGTATGTATGTATACACATATGTATGTATGTATGTATACACATATGTATGTATGTATGTATACACATATGTATGTATGTATGTATGTATGTATACACATATGTATGTATACACATATGTATGTATATATGTATACATACATACATATATATGTATGTATGTATGCATACATACATACATACATAAACATATATATACATACATACATACATAAACATACATATACATACATGCATACATACATAAACATATATATACATATATATATATATATATATATATGTATGTATGTATGTATGCATGTATGTATATGTATGTATATGTATGTATGTATTTATATGTATGTATGTATACATACATACATATGCATACATACATACATACATACACACACACACATAACAGGATCAGACAATGAGAGTAGAATCAGACCTCAAATCATATGTGGAATATTATCACAAAATAAATCGGTATCATGCCTCAAATCATATGTGGACTACTGCCATAAAATAAATCAACTCACATGTGTTTGCGCTAGACACATGGTCATCATCTTACCCTGATAATTGGACCTTCACAGAGTAGTGGTATACCGAAGACTACATACCCCGTGTAGGTATCCCAAGTTAGATTAAACAAACTAATAATATTTCAACCTAAGCAGACATGCAGATAAGATAATTATTTTACAGAAAATATATATATTTAATATATATTTATTTATATCAGAAATCAGAATCAGTTTACTGAAAAAAATAGTTATATCAGAAAATATATTGATATTCAAATATTACAGAAAATAAGTTAAATTACAGAACATAATATTTATTATGAAATTCATAATAAATATCAAACAAAACATTTATTTTAGAAAACAAAATAATTTTCAAATAGATTTTCATAACAAAGAATCCAAACACTTCAAAAATATATAGAGTTCAGGAGACACAACTTATGTGTCTGAAGCTATCATCACACTCACCTGAACGCCGAGCTAAATAATCCAAGTCAGGGTCCATCGGTTAATGACGAATCACCTCGAAAATCAAGCAGAACTGAAAACAGAAATTTATCCCATAGGGATCAGACATGATAGCTGTGGCAATACAGAAATATATGAAATGCAAATTAAAATCTCAAACCTCTGACAATATCATAAATTCTATTTTCAATCAAATATTTAACATTTTCTCCGGAATCCAACATCTCGTAAAATCACAGTTTAATTCTCAAGACCTAAAAAATTTACAATTTACACCAAAATTTTTAGTATTTACAAATTAATTCTCCAAGTAATTCAAATTACAATTCAAATCTCCATATTTCTTGAATTGAAAATGTATACTCAATTTTCTTATAAATTACAAATCTGTTTCCAATTCACAAATTCATAAAAAATTACAAATTTGTCCCCTATGTACAACATCAAGTTCAGTCCTCCAACAATCAGAATTAAGGAAAATTATGTATTAGTCCCTGCAGCAGAAAAATTATATAAAAAAATGTCCTAAAACCCGAACCGAGCAAAACCCATCATTTTCAATCGTTCCAATCCACTCAATATCATCCCTAGAACCTGAATCAACCATCGTTTTCGTTCAAAACAGCATCAAACCATCCAAAATGTCCTCATAAAATTCGGATCCTATAAACCCATTTCAAGAAAACATCCAATCATTATATCCAACTCATTTTCGTGTTTTTCCCAACTCCAGTCCATGAAAATCCAACAAAAACGAACTCAAATCCGTCCTAAAATGGTTTTAAATCTGAAACTACGGTTTCCACAAAACTCGTTGCACCAACAAGTTCAAATGGCCAAATAAATCAAAGAATGAAAAAAAAAACCTAGCTTAGATTCAAGTTCTTACCTCAATTTGAAGGAAAGAAGAAGAAAGATTGAATGGAAGGCGGAGAGAATTGAATTTGAGTGTAGAGGGTTGAAGGAATGAAATGAAGAAGAGAGCGGATCTAAGTATTTAAAAAAATTGAAAAATCCATGTTGTCCCCGAGGTTTGGTATATTGTTCATCTCGGTCCTTATTAGTTCTAAAATAGCCTCTCTAGTCCCTGACCCCAACTTCGGTTAGTTAAGTTTAACGAACAGAGTAAAAAGTCGAAAATACTTATGCCTCGTCAAAACAGCAAATGCCACATCAAAAAAAGTGAAGACTCCATGTTGAACCAATTTTTGGTTAACATACAAACTCCTGAATTCTGATAGATTTCCAAAAGTTTTCTTAAAGGTTTTATTTTTAGCAAGAAATCCAATTCACCTCCTCTCTTAGATTGCCATATTGGGATTTCACTCCAAACCTCTTCCTTCCCTCTCTCATCAACCTCTTTCCCTCTCTCACCAGCTTTTTCCCGTTAGTCTCTCTTCACTCACTCTTCATTATTTCTTGCAAAATCAAAGCAAACAAATCACTCTGATCGCTATTGCTACTAGGATTTTGACGCTCAACAATGTCGACAACTGGATAAGTGCGAAAAATGGGTAATGGGTTCGAGTTTTGCGTTAGGTCAGGATTTGGGTTTCAATCTGATGGGTAATGATTTTGGGTATGTGAAATCATGGTGTTGGATTATTTTTGCGTCTCAGAGTCATATATTTGCCTTGTTTAACCTCACTAATGTTGGTTGTTGTTGAGGAAAAATTGGTGTTAGGGTTTGGGATTTGAGTTTAAAACCGTGTTGGTGGGTTGTCAAGTAATCTGTGTTGCTCTATTTATGTGCCTTCTTAACAAATTGGTTGTGTTTGATATATTATGGTCTATTAAAGTTCATGGTTGGGGCAGAACTAACATTGTGCATTCATAGAAAATTTTCTTAACAAATTTGTTGTGTTTGTACAGTTGATTTCTAACACATTACTGGTTTGGTTTTTTGTTTTGCATGAATCATTATACCATCCATACAATTAGGTTAATACACAAATCAGTGGAAGTTAATATGGGAGATGCCGATGACGATTGCTACAGCTTCTTGGATTTGTTCAACGATGCTATGAAAGCTTTTGACATTGAGGCTAGTTTGGTTCTTTCATTCCAAGATAAGAAGGGTTATTTTATTGATAATGATAAAGACATACTTAGCATGTTCGAGAGATTTAGTACAAAGTTAGTTATACCAATTTCAGTTGCAGTGGTGGGAGGTCCGATAGCTATTTTGCCTCTAGTGGTTGAAGTGGATGACGATGTTGAGTCTATCCCTGAGGAGGAATTTGTGTCTAATGCAACAAAAGAGTTTATGGATCATGCAGAAGAAGTGAATGACGATGTTGCTTTTATGCCTTCAGATCTTAAATCTTTGTGTACAACAAATTGTGAATCAGAAACTAACCCACATCCTGACCCACACCGTGATCATCAAAATGAAACAGAGCAACATGAGGGAGCATATGAAGTCAAAACTGACCCACACCGTGGTCAGAAAAATGAAACAGGGTAATATGAGGGAGTATATGAAGCCAGAACTAACCCACATCCTGACTGACAAGAGCAACCTAGAAGTCAATCACAACCTGCAAGTCAATCTTAATAAAAAAAGAGAAAATAAGAGTACGGAGAAAAGGATTGAAAAAGGCAGAAAGAGTAGTGGGTATAAATTGAGAAAAAATGAAAAAGATGCCGCAGAGGATTTTGTTATATGATGAGGAGTGTGGCCATTCAAAGGACGAAGATTTTGATGTGAATATTGGGAGGGAGTTTTCAAAAAATGAAAGCAGTGAAAGTGATGAACATGAGTAAGATATTGACAGTGATGAACTCCTCTCTGAATGTCCTCAAGATAGTTCTCAAGACGAACATATTGGTGATAGTGAGGAAGAAGAAAAGGATACAAGAGATAAAATGAAAGGAATTAAAGGTAAAATGTTTATTGGTGATGTTGATAATGAGTTCGAGTTCGAATATGAATAATTGTTCAGGGATGTCAAGCATATTAGGGAGGTTTTGCTTGACTACACTATTTTGGGTGGTTATGACATGGTAAGGAAAAAAATGACAAAGTTAGATTGACAGTTATGTGTGCAGATAGGGCTGCGAGTGGAGACTTAATGCAAGTATTCTACCAGATAAGAGAACTTTTATGGTGAAGTAAAAAAGACAGTCACACACCAGCTTTAAAGATCCAGAAAGTCCATTATAACTCCTATATGGATTGCAAAACACATGAAAGATGATTTGAGAGTATAACCTGATATGTCAAATAGGTCTATGGAAGATCATCTGAGAAGGAAATATGGAGTGGATTGTCAATAAGGAACACTTTATAAAGCAAAACGACGGGCTAGAATATACAATGAAGGAACTGAAACTGAAGCATTTTCTAAGTTATATGGGTATGCAGAAGTATTGAAAAGACTTGATCCCAAGAATGAAGTTAAGTTTACTTTTCAAGATAGAGAAGACTTAGATGCACAACCTATTTTCAAAAGGATGTTTGTAGCCTTTGCAGCTACAGTTCACGGGTTTCTCAATGGATGTAGGCCATTATTTGGACTGGATGACACTTTTTTGAAGGAAAATTTCCAGGAATGCTATTACTACAGTTTTGGTGGATGGTAACAAAGGTACATACCCAATTGCATTTTGTATTGTTTAGGGAGAGACAACGGAGTTGTGGATGTGGTTTTTGGAGTGCCTGAAGCATTGCATTGGAGAGAACAATAATGGAGTCTCATTTATAGTAATGAGTGACAACCAAAAGGTTAGTAAATTTATAATAATGTATTATTTTCCTGTTATTAGCTAGGTTTTCAGTGTTTTATTAGTAGAATTTGTTGCATAAATTATGTAAAACCCAAATAAAACAGAAATATACAGGCTAGAAAATAACATAACATATATAGAAGGAGATATAGACTAGAAAATATATTTTATTTTGCCTGTGTCTTTTTGAATGTATAAGTTAAAACTTTCACATAGAAAACCATTAGGTCAGTGTATAAAACATGTTTTAAACTGCTAATTCAATGTTTTATTATTAGAATTTGTTACATAATTTATATAAAACCCAGATAAAACAGAAATATTCATGCTAGAAAATAACATAACCATACCTTAAGGCTGCTAATATTGATTTTTGGTTACTTGTGTTCGAATGATTGTTGGGTTTACTTGCAGGGTCTTATTAGGGCAATTGAAGAAGTGTTTCCAAGTGCACACTCAAGATTATGCACTAAACACTTATACACAAACTTAAAGAGGGAAACTCTAGGTCTTGTCATTCATGAGATTTTTTGGAGCTACTAACAAATATGAGTTTGATTGTGTTATGCAATGGATGCAAAAGACATCAAAGCAAGCACATGAATGGTTGGCAGCCAAGCCTCCTCACCAATGGTCTTGGCATGCTTATGACATCACATCGAAGAGTGAACATCACACCAACAACATGACAGAGAGCTTCAACAGCAAGTTAAGGGAAATTAGGTCATTTAATCCTCTGAAACTTGTAGATGAGTTGAGAAGACAATTGATGTTTAGATTTTACAAGAGATATGCTAAAACAACCTCAATGGAAGTAAAAGTGACCAAAGATTGCAAGGACAAATTGAAAAAGCTAGAAAACAAGTCAAGGACGTGTAAATTGATACCCGGCAAAGATGAAAATTATGAAGTGGTGGAGGGTCCCAATCAATTTGCAGTGAACTTGAATGGCAACACTTGTGACTGTAACTGGTAGAATATCTCTGGTCTGCTTTGCAAGCATGCCGTGAAGGCCTTGCTCTACAAACGAGCAAATCTCGAAGATTACTGTCACCATTACTATAGTGTGGAAAATTACTTGAGGGCATATCATGGGGTGATTCATCCACTTCTCACTTCTGAACTTGCAACAACGTCCACCACAGTTAGAATCCTTCCACCACCAAATAAACGTAAGCGCAGCAGACCAATGAAGGCAAGGCGGATAGATGCTGAGGAAGTTTACAACCCCCATGTATTGGCATTTACTATTTTTTTTAATATAAATATTGACATTTACTACTAAGTTGTTAGTTAATGTCAGCAATATTTAAAAGTCAGCAAAAATTATTGAGCCTTCCGTTGAATACAAATATTGGTTTTAACTAGTGTCCAAATTTTTCAACACAGCAGAAAACGCAAGTATGGGGGGTGTTGCGTAGTTGTTTCTTAAAATATACAGGGACGTAATTGGAAAATAATTAAATTAAATAAGGATTGAACGAGAAAATATATGAATAACACATGGACTTCATTGGATAATATTTTCATACATTACACACAATCTTTCAAACCCACCTGCTCTGTCTTCTACGAAAGAACACAAAACTACCCACTACATTTGCAGAAAACTAACTCCAAATCCTACTCTATTTCGAAAAGATCACAACCAAAAACTAACCCCAAATCCTACTCTATTTTGAAGAGATCATAACCAAAAGCACAAGGAAGGCCAATATAAACACTACATAAATTGCATTTTTTGCATTGTTGATTGAATTCTTCACTTCCACCATATAGATTGTGTTTTCTCTTCTATGTTCAACTACCTCCTCCAACACTTTCTCAACCCCTCTTTGCCTTTGAGAATTGACCTCTATTGAAGTGCCACACGGATTTTTCGAAGCCAAAAAATTCCCACATACTCTATTTTCACAACAATAATATAGCCTACCTTTGTTCTTCTCACTCGAGCTCTTCTGCTACAACGACACTCTATGTTTTGAAATCTCGGATAACCTTCATTAATTTCTTGGCTTGTTCTGGGTGCCCAACTTGTAGACATTTTCGATCTAGGGTTTTGGGAAACAATGAGGAAATAACTGGTTGTGGAGTGCGAGCTGCGGACCCATTCCATATTTCAAATTAAACATGAACCAAATGGTATTTTCGTCATAAAAATCAGGTTTGTTTGGGCCTATGTTGCCACATAAGCAAGTCTAACATGTTCGTCAAAATTAACTGACGAAAGTTGGGGTCAGAAACCAGATAGGCTATATTAGAAGTAGTAAGGACCGGGTTGAACAATATACCAAACCTTGAAGACCGCCATGGATTTCGTCCATTTATAATCTACCACTGATAGCAATCCATTAAGTATTTTAACTTGCATTTGTGTGGGTTGCAGATCTGTTTAGCCCATATTGCAAAAAAGATATCCAAGTTGTTTAGTAGATGTGTTAAGTTTGATAACTATAATAAGTAGCTGAAACTTGAGAAGATTGTATCAGAGAACTCCAACACAAAATCACAATCTCAAATGATATGATGAATGCAAATATAGATGAGAAGGAATGGGTGATCCACATGAATTCCATTCTCAATAATGGTCATGAGATTGACATAAAAAATCTAGTTTGTATTTCTAAGTACCCAAGTCAATCAGAGACACTAAGCCAGAGGTATACACTCATCAGGTTGTGGCTTTAGGATCAAACCATCACTTTTAGCCTAAGACCTACTATATGCAGAAATGCAAGGTCAGTACCGCTCTCAAGGCTCGTCAACAGTTACAGCTCAAGGAAATTCCAGAGATAGTGAAGGACATCAAAAAATTTCGGCCGATGTTCGAGCATCTTATCATGACAACTTGAGTATAGAGAACGAGACTTTGTAGTTGATGATGATAATTGATGGACTGTTCTTGCTGGCATTGATATTCAAGCTAGAAAACAACCACTCTGATGATCAATTTGAGGACTTGAGAGGAAGAAAATATTCCCTGGACGTGATCCGAAAAGATGTGGTGTTGCTTGAGAACCAAATTCTAAAAATTGCTTTAGATGCTCTTTTGTCTTTGGATGAACGCATTTACCGTGGAATGAGTTGACTAATTTTTGTACAGCCCTTTCCCCAATAGAGTTGAAAGGGAACGTCATTCATAGTAATGAGATAAATGCTCATCATGTATTGGATTTTCTTCACCAGTTGGTCTGGTTGGGTGTGTATACGATAAGATTACAGACTCTTGCGCTAAGTGTTTCTATTCATATCATTATCAGTGACAGTGATGTCAAAATCTGGACCGACCTGTACAATCAGTTATCAAGGCTAAATTTCAGTTTTGTATCAGCGATTTTGGCCATGGTGGATTTGATTCTGAAAATTCTTGATGCTCTGGGAATTTCTATTCCTAGAGACATTTTTTTGGAGAAAGAAGTCCTGATTCCCAGTGCTACACAACTTTCGGGTGTCAGAGTGAAATTATGTCCCATAGAACGAGAAGGCATTGGGATAAAGGAAATCACTTTTAATCAAGAGACTGGGTCGATCAGTTTAAGCCTTCCTGTCCTGAAATCTAATGTAAATAGTGACTTGGTAGAGGACGTGATGAGGAACCTTCTGGCATACGAAGCAGAGGCAATGAAGTCTCCAAAATTCACTCTTTACATTGAACTAATGTCAGGGCTTATGCAAACCACTGCGGATGTGGAATTGCTGAAAAATGCTGACACTAACTTGCTCCCCAAATTAAAATTATTGTGTTGAAGGAGACATCTCCTAAATCTTTGTAGAATAAGTTGGAGAGCACCTATTTGTCAAAGTTGTTGACTAACCGATTGTGTTTGAAGATGGATTTGTATACTTTTAGAATAGATGAAGGAGGTAATATTTATGACCACATTAATAATTTTAATTAGTTAGTTTGTCAACTATTGAATTTGGGTGAGAAAATTGAAGAGGAAGAGAAATTATTGCTTCTATTAGCATCATTGTCTAAATCTTTCAAGCCGTTGGTGCAAATGATATTAGTAGGGAAAAAAACTTCGCAGATGAGTGGTGCGATGACGGCTTTGAAAGAAAATGAGAGAATGATGAGAGAAGATGACGTTGGTTCTCAATACTCATGGCTGTAGAGAATGACGAAAGAGGGATAAATCGTTGGAAGGGTGACAGTGGTGAAAGATCGAGATCTCGGCCGAGAGACATGAGCATTGTTGAGTTCTTTTATTGTGGAGAAGCCGGTCACATATATTCTTGCAGCCCACGGTTTAAGTAGGACTTGAATGGTCCACAAGGGATGATGAAAAGTAAGTAGAAAATTGGGGATTCCTCAATTAATGTGGTTGAATATTATAATGATGTATTGTTGACTGCCGCTAAAGACCTTGTTGAAGATCAATATAGTTTGGTGTTAAACTCTGCTGCTGACATGCATAGTTACAAAAATCAAGCTTCTTTTGACACTTTGTAGAAAGAAGGATATTTTGGCTGCATCTCTGTAGGGAGCAAACAAAAGTTGGAGGTTGAAGGTACTAGAAGAGTTCGCCTAAAGCTCCATAATGGTATTGTCAAAACACTTACTGATGTAAAATATGTGCCTTGTGCTAGAGCCAATATAATTTCTTTGGGTGAATTAGCATCTCGTGGGTACAAATATGTTAGTGACAAAGAGATCTGCAAGATGTTTAAAGGTGATAGCTTGGTATTACAAGGAAGAAAGAAAGAAAAAAATATTTATTAGTTGGATGGGTGTTTCCTTAATAGTGGAAGCAACTAGGACAAATAAGACGAAAACTGCGAATAGAGTTAGATTTTCTAAAACTGTTGAGATATGTGGGGAATTGGGTAAAGGGAGGAATTGTTGGAACAACTCCTCAAATCCCACATTGATTAGGAGAGGAATTTTTAAACATATTTGTCTCACATCTCTTAGGTGTACGATTGGAAAAAGGGTTTTCCCTTATAAATAGGCATTGAGTCCAAGTTGTTTTGTATCACAAATCATAAACTAGTCAACTAGAGAGTGTGCAACTTGGGCTTGGATTTGTGAGAATGAGGGGGGTTTTACAATTTTGTCCGTTCAAAAGTCGTAACAATATTTTAGAGGAGTTTGTGGACATAAGTCTATTAAGAAAAATTTCTTGTGTGCTCTTTTCTTTTTCTCTTTCATTTATTTTTTTAGGTAGGTGTGTTTGGTTTGGCCCCAACAAGGGTTTATGCAAACTAGAGTGCTACTTCAGTCAGAAATCCAAACAATTGTCCTCATTGAGGACTCCTAATTATAGCCATCAGATGAAAGACAATGAATCTCAGTCATTAAATTTTTTAATGTTGGGAACACAACGGTGGAGGACTCAATAATTTTTAGACTACAAATTAAGTAATTATCCTCAAAATTAAGTAACAAGTTGATAAATTAAGTAACTACCTCATTTATTTTATTTTTAGAAGGTTACTTAATTATGGATGATCAGTTACTTAATTTGGTGTCAGGTTACTTCATTTTAAATGGTTACTTAATATCAGACCAAGTTACTTAATTTTAGGTTTAAGTTTGTAAAAATTTACTTAATTATGGATGCTTGGTTACTTAATTTTGCGTCAGGTTACTTAATTTTGTACGGTTATTTAATAACAACCTCAGTTACTTAATTTTAAGAATAGTTACTTAATTTCAGTCTCTAGAAGGTTATTTAATTATGGATATTGGACTACTTAATTGGAGACTAGGTTACTCAATTTATTTTTGTTATTTAATATCAAGTCTTTGTTACTTAATTTTAGCTTCTAGAAGTTTATTTAATTATGGATACCAAGTTATTTAATTTGGGACCAGGTTACTTAATGTTTTTTGTTACTTAATATCATCATTTGTTACTTAATTTGATGATTAATTACTTAATTTCAGCTTCTACAAGATTACTTAATTATAGATACCAATTTACTTAATTGGGGACCATGTTACTTAATTTTTTTATATAAGTAATTTAAAAATCAATACTTAGTCCTAATTAAGTAATATTAAAAAAAATTAAGTAACCTGGTCCCAAATTAAGTAAACTTCTAGAAACTAAAATTAAGTAATTACTCCTAAAATTAAGTAACTACTCTTTCAATTAAGTAACAAAGACGGATATTAAGTAACCAAAATAAATTAAGTAACATGGTCCTTAATTAAGTAACCCGGTATTCATAATTAAGTAACCTTCTAAAAGTTGAATTTAAGTAATTATTCCTAAAATTAAGCAACTGAGGTTGTTATTAAGTAACCGTACAAAATTAAGTAACATTATGCAAAATTAAATAACCGTACAAAATTAAGTAACATTATGCAAAATTAAGTAACCGAGCATCCATAATTAAGTAACCTTCTAAAAACTTAAATTCAGTAACTACGCCTATAATTAAGTAACTAAGTCTGATATTAAGTAATCATTCAAAATTAAGTAATATGGCATCAAATTAAGTAACTGACCATCCATAATTAAGTAACCTTCTAAAAATAAAATAAATGAGGTAGTTACTTAATTTGTCAACTTGTTACTTAATTTTGAGGATAATTACTTAATTTGTAATCTGAAAATTATTGAGTATTCCACTATTGTGTTCCCAATATTAAAATATTTAATGGCTGAAATTCAATGTCTCTCATATAATGGCTACAATTAAGAGTCCTCAATAAAGACAATTCTTTAAAGTCCTGATTAGAGTAAGACCTGTAAACCGTGACAGATGTGGAATTGCTTAAAAAGGCTAACATTGTTCCTACTATGACAATTGCAGGAAGGTTAAGATTCGCATACTTGCAAGGAGGTACTTGTTTGTTTCCCGGAAAATCCTCACTGGATTTGCTTTGATCGTGGTCATGGCGCTGCTAGTTCTACAAACATTTTGCTCTAAATATAGTTGTCCCTCTAAAGTCTTCTCTCTCTTGCTTAGTAACACCAAGAAGCTGAGAGCCTTTTTTGTTTTTGAAAGAAGACCATTAAAAATATCAGGAGGGCATCAAATTACCTCTCTTAGTTCTAGATTGAAATGGTTGATGTTCACCGAACAAAACTTGAGTACACATGACCAAAATTTCCTTTCTACAACCCAAGAGCCAACATACAAGGAAGAAATCAGTGGCGAAGCAGAAAATTTGTAATTTGAACAAAAAAAAAAATTCACCAGTACTAAACTAGCATTATAGAAGCAAAAAAACAAGGAATTACAGAATAATTATTATGTTGTTTTAACTAGCTCAAAAAGTAGCCTTTTGTTGGCTCCGTGCCATCTGCTTTCTCAGATCAATAAATTCATCACTTCTCACGTATCAATTAAGCGCAGAAGAACATTTTTACCTGTAAATGCTACATTTCTTCTGATGGACAGCCAACATTGGTCTGTCTATCCATGCTTTGATCTCAAGTTTCTAGTCTGGAAAACATTTCTTGTCGATCACAAGGTTATATATATATATAGGGAAAGGATAAGAGAAAACCAAAAAAAAACCATTGATCAGTCCACATATGATTAACAATAATGCCGTGCAACGTTAATTAAGTATGCTATGTTTAGTTGAAAAAATATTTTTCTGTATTTTATTTTTTATTTTCTGTTTTATTTTTATTTTAAAAAATTGAAAACATTTAAAATATATATTCGCTAATCAAAAAAGTTTTTAAACAAATTTTTATTTTTCCATCTTTATTTTCTAATTTTTTAAAAAAAAAAATCTCAACTAAATACCCCATAACCTTTTGTTGGCTCCTTGCCACCTGCTTGTTCAGATCAATAAATTCATCACAACTCATGTATCAATTAAGCACAGAAGAATATTTTACCTGTAAATGCTATATTTCTTCTGATGGACAGCCAACATTGGTCTGTCTATCCATGCTTTGATCTCAAGTTTCTAGTCTGGAAAACATTTCTTGTCGATCACAAGGCTATATATATATATATATATATAAATCTGCAGGGAAAGGATTAGAGAAAATCAAAAGAAACCATTGATCAGTCCACATATGATTAACAATAATGTCGTGCAACGTTAATTAAGTAAACCTTAATTTGAGGAGGAAATTTAAAGTCCATCAATCTATCTAATTTAACATATCTAACAACGACGAGGAATTGCGGGTTCGGTTCCAGTGGGGCAAATAAATGACTTGTGAAAAAAACATACCTAATTTTGTTCAATTGTTGATTTCTCCATGGACAAAAAGTCCACAAATTTGAGCCATATTACATATAAGAATCATGCCACACTTAAAAACAAACAATTATTCTAAACTTCTCTCAAGCATTTTGTCGAACACTTGATCACCGAAAAGTTTACATAGATCTCAAACAAGTGCTTGTAGAGCAGCAACACCATTATATCACAATCAAAAAATTCAGCGTTCAAAATAATAGCTTTTCAAGATTTTGACAGAAATATTAAAAAAATGATTAAATTATATTAATTATAGTAATAATTTATTATATTAACCTTATTTTATTGGACATAAATTGGGCAGACTATGAATTTAATTAAGTGCGCTAACAATTTAATAGAATGATAAATATGGAACAAAATAGTAAAAAAAAATTATATTATAAAATGTCATTTATCTTGTTAAAAGATAATTTATTTAAAAAACAATTATTTTGAAATGGAGGGTGTATGAGTTTCAACACAAGTTTCAGACATGTCAAGATAATAATAAATGGATGATGTTGTGCGAATCTTAACCTTCCTTCAATTATCAGTATGCTCAGATCAATAAATCCATCACAAGTTTCAAAAGGACTAGACTCTCATTATTTGGTATTGTTTTACATGAACGCAATGAAGAATAAACTATACGCATTGATTTGCCAGGCATGTTCTGTTAGAAAAATTGTTTGGGAACTAGATTTTGTGGCGTGAATGAACGTTTTCTTTTGAGTGTTTATTTGTTCCTACTGTCTTGATTGCAAAATGAGAATCTACAAAAATACTTCAGAATATAATAAAATCCCAAATTAATTGTTTGCAAGCAATTAATTTATTGTTGATAATGTCTTTACTTATAGAGGACGAAAAATTATGAAAATCAAACTGAAAGGACAAATTAGAAATGAACAGGTACAACTTGGAGAATAACTGAAAAACGTTTCAGAAACTAGCCAAAAATTCTAAAAATAAATAACTGCCGAAACAGTTAACAACAAAAAAATAATTTCGGTTTTGAGCTCAACTTTGTTCTTGGATGCCCAAATGTCATCATAGACCTTACATATATATATTTTAGGCCAACACCACTATCATTTGTCCATCCAATTTGAAATATTAAGGATCCACCAATATTTGAATAAATATTGAAGTATTCGTTTCTCCAATATAGGATAAAACCCACTCTCTAACATAATCACACAAACCTTACATGTTCATATGCGTCAAAACTTAGGTGTCGTTCACATGGCCACGTAATTAGAGATGGGTCGATCATTTTTCTAAACAAATGATGGAAGATCACCCTCACATAAAGAACTCCATCACAATTCAATAAAGACCGAACAATTTTTTATACGTTTATATATGCTCATGGTTGTAGTGAATGAAGCACGGGCGACGAATTTTTGCGACGGATTATTAGTTGCAAGAGCTGTTTTGCGACGAATTGCCAATTTTTGCGACGCATTGTTTTTGTCGCAACAACTTTTTTTTCTTGTAGTGCACATTAATTACTATTTTTTGGACTGTAGCAATAAATCATCAATATATTTGGGCGTTAGTGATTGTGGAAGATGGGGATGTGGATCATTTTATTGCAAAATCACGAGCGGTTGTTACGGTCAATAGTCAGTATGTTGTAGGTTAAACACAGTGCATTAACCCCAAATACAGTAATCACTTCATTCTAAAAATAATAAAAATACTTATAGCTAAACTAATTGATGAATAATAATATTATATATATAGTTTAACCTATTTTCACACTTAAATTTGAGTAAATTAAAAGTAAAAGACACATAAACCGTTTGGTTTCTGTGTAGTAAAAGACATATAAGGCTTGTTTAATTTGGCATATTAGCATTATTCATATAGTTTGACATACTACTTGCATATTTTGATTTTCAAAATGTCAATTTTTCTATTTTTTAATTATGCAATGTTGTAAATTTAGAGTTTACTTTATTGTCTACTACTGAATTTATCAAAACCAAATATTACCATAATATTATTATTATTCCATGAAATCATGAAGCAAAACAACTAAAAATTTGTAGCTAAGCATGAGTTACGTGAATAGTTGATATGCACCAATGAACTCTATTCTGTCGCTCCAGAAATTTGGTTGTTAGTGGGTATGTATTGTCTTTACACTGTTGGAAGTATCTACCAACTGATAAGTTGACAAAATTACATTTTATCTCTCCTGACTTTGGAACCATTATAAATAGCTTATTACTTGATCATAAGATTGTACCAGGAAGCTCAAACACAATCACTATCACTTGCACTCTATGATGAATTCAAAACATAGATGAGAGTGCAAGGGTGCATCAAAACTTAGAATTCCATGATTTGTAACTTACCCTTTTATTTTCAAAGACTGATGCATCTATATTATTTAGGGATTTTCTCTCCTCTATTTAATAATATTACTCACCGGCTTTTTATTTTAGGTCAGTTTAATTGAGTTGGTTAGAGAGGAGTTGTTCATATGTTGACCTAATGTATGGGTGGATTGATCATTTTTCTAAACAAATGATGTAATATCGATCTATCACCCTTTTTTTTTAAAACCATCGATCTATCACCCTTAAATAAAGAACTCTCATCACACTTCAATAAAGACAACAAATTTTTATAGATAAATATATGGTCATGATTATAGTAAATTAAGCACGTTAATCACTATTCTTGGACTGCAGCAATAAATTATTATTCTTGGGTGCTAATAATTGTGGAAGTTGGGGATTGGAACATTTTTAGTGGAGAATGAGTAAGACAAAATGATTCAGATCAGGATTGGACATGACATCATTTCCTAATTCATCCTTGTTTTTCTCTGGCTTTTATAAAAAAAAATCAATGAATTTAAGAAGAGGTTTGTCATTGTTATTATAATCCGTAAATCCTTAAATTACGATCGGTTGATAGAGTATAGAGTAAAGAGTCAATATGTAGAAAGTAGGATCACAAAAACAATCCACGCCAAATACACTAACTTCATTCTTATTAAGTTATTATCTAAAACTTCACAGATAACTGATTGATGAATAATAATATTATTTTTATTTTTTTATGCATCAGTTTCAATCAATTAATACTGGAGACGATTATTTTACTTCTTTTAACGCTTAAATTTGAGAAAACGATATGGATTTGTTTGGCACATACAACATTTAATATTTTGTGTAATTAACATCTTGTTAAAAGATATGTTTTCTCTCTATTTTTTCACTATACAATCATTATCAATCATTACAAAAACTATACAAAATACTACTCCTAACAAAGTTGTTAAAAAAAATACTACTCCTAACAAACAAGTCCATAACATGTTTTTTTTACATGGAAAAAAATGTCCATAACGTGTTTGATTTCTATATATTGGTACTATTCTACACATTGTTATTTCGAAAAGATAAGTTAATTATTTTACTTTTCTATTATAAAATATTTCAAATTTATGATCTATATATTTACCATTTGTTTCATTTCAAAAAAAAATATTTACCATTTGTCTCTCAATCTATTAAAATTGAACACCATCATATTCTATTATTATTATTATTATTATTATTATTATTATTATTATTATTATTATTATTATTATTATTATTATTATTATTATTATTATTCCATGTAATCAAGACACAAAACTGGTAAAAGTTTATTTGTAGCAAATTTAGTAAAATTAACATGAGTTACGTAATTGATAACACAGAAAAGTCGATATATTATAAACTACTAAACTCTATTCTATCACGCGAGAAATTTGGTTGTTAGAGGGTCATGTGTGGTCTTTACACTGTAGGAAGTATCTTTTTTTTTTTTGAAATCACTGTAGGAAGTATCTACCAACTGATAAGTTGACAAAATTATATTTTTTCTCCCCTGAATTTGGAACCATTACAAATAGCTGGTTACTTGATCAGAAGATCGTACCAGAAAGCTCAAACACAATCACAATCACTTGTGCTCACAAAGATGAATGCAAACATAGATGAGAAGGAATGGGTCACTCACATGAGAAGCATTCTCAACAATGGTCTTGAGAATGACGTCAAAAATCCTGTTTGTATCTTTCAAGTACCCAAATCAATCAGAAACACCAAGCCAGAGGCGTACACTCCTCAAGTTGTGGCCTTAGGACCATACCATCATTTCCGGCCTAAGACATACTATATGCAGAAGTGCAAGCTCAGTGCTGCTCTCAAGGCTCGTCAGGAGTGGAAGCTCCGGGAAATCCCGCAGATGGTGGATGCAATCATGGACAAATTGCCCGATCTTCGCGCATCTTACCATGACAACTTGGGATTCTAGAAGGAGACGTTGGTTTGGATGATGCTAATTGATGGATTGTTTTTGCTGACACTGTCATTGATATACAACCTAAAAAACGACCGTCCGACTGAAGAGACTGATCAGTTCGAGGACTCGAGAGGGAGGAAGTATCCGTTGGATGTGATTCTGAAAGATGTGGTGTTGCTTGAGAACAAAATTCCAAAAATTGAATTGGAAACTCTTTTGATCATGGAAACTGAGGCTGATAGTATGAACAACCGCAGAGGATTGTGGCATATTCTGACAGATTTCTGTACAGGCCTCTCCCCGATAGAATTGCAGGGAAACGTCGCTTCTTTTAAAATGGAGGATCCTCATCATGTGCTGGATTTTCTTCACCAGATGGTCTGGCTGGGAAAGGATACTATAAATCTACTGATGCTAACTGAAACTCCTACGGATACCGCTATCAAAGACACTGATGTCAACACCTGGAAAAAACTATACAGTCAGTTATCAAATCTGAATTTCGGTTTTGTATTAGTGATTTTAGCCATAGTGGATTTGATACTGAAGATTCTTGATGCTCTGGGAATTTCTATTCCTAGAGATATTTTTTCGGATAAGGAAGTCCTGATTCCCAGTGCTTCACAGCTTTCTGGTGTCGGAGTGGAATTCTGTCGCACAGAACGAAAAGGTAGCGGCATAAGGGAAATTGCTTTCAAGCATAAGACTGATTCCAGAAAAAAGGATAAGACTGATTCAGTCACTTAAGCCTTCCTGTCCTGAGTGCTAATGTCAATAGCGACCTGTCAGAAGCGGTGATGAGGAACCTTCTAGCATACGAAGCAGAGGTAATGCGGGAGTCTCCAAAATTCACTCGTTACATTGAACTAATGTCAGCGCTAATTCAAACCACTGCGGATGTGAACTGCTTAAAAAATCTGACACCAACTTCCACGTTGTTCCGGAGGATGCCAACAGCGCCGAGGTTGTGAAGCTATTCAGTAGCCTGAAAGAAGCGGTTGGATCAAAAGGTATTCTGAATTAGATGACACCATAAAAGAAGTCAATAAATTCTATGATGATTGCGAGAAGGTCAAGTTTCGTCGACTTGTGAAGAAGTACTTGTTCGTCTCCTGGAATGTCCTCACTGGAATTGCTTTGATATTGGTCTTGATACTGCTACTTTTGCAGACATTTTGCTCCATATATAGCTGCCCTAAATTATTCAAGAGCCAATATCTTGGCCACCTCGCACTCTAGATTGTTTATCTTTCACAAATTGCAGAAGCGTATAAGTTTCTGCATTGTTAGTTGATTGTGGATTATGGAACCAATAATTAATGTCAGGGCTACCATCATTGCAGAAGGCTACCGTCATATCTGGCCTGAAGCAGAGGCAATGATGGTGGTTTTGGTACTGCTACTTTTGCAGGCATTTTGCTCTAAATATAGCTGTCTTAATCTATTATATTAATCTATATTATATTAAAAAACACTAAAAAAACCTAAAAAATAGTCAAAAATAACCTCAACTACAAAGTTTAAATTATTTTTTTATCTTTGTTTAATTTAAAGACAATTACCTAAATTATAAAAATTAATAATTCAAGGAAAAAAATGGTGGACATCAAAAGAAATTAAATACATAATACTCCTTCAACAACTAAAAACAAAAATATCATTTCTATAATAAAACCCACATTAAAAGAAATAAAAGTGATCACTCGTTTAGTTTTTTCTCAAATATTTTTCTAATTCTTTCGACTTCTAATGATCTTGACGTACATATTTTGGCCGGTAACATATGCACAATTTTTTGTGCATCTCCTTGACAACTTTTGTGCCTTTGTTTAGATCTGTTCTAAAGTGCCATGATTGCCAACAACATCATTTCTTACTTCTACTATTTGCCATGTTGCAGGGTTTTTATAGTATTTAGTGATCGCTTATTCATGTTATGGGATATTTGGGGAAGCAGATCAATATTTACAATAGGAGGAAGTTTGTTGCAATCACAAAATCATGACACAAAGAAAGCAACTTAACCGCTGAATCAGCAAATAATGGCACCCAAAGCATTCCCTGGTCCAATATGTAGAAAACCAAAACAGAAAAGGTTGGTATTTCAAGCAAATTCTAAGATTTGATAATTGAGAAAAATTAGAGAAGTGCAATTCCGCTCAATAATAAGGTTCTTACATGAATAAGAGTGAGAATTCAGGATGAACTATAATTCGAGTAAGACGTTTGTCTATCGAGCAAGAAAGCATCATTTTATGAGAGATGAAAGTTAAGGTCTTTATTATTGCACAATAGCATCTAACTTGAGTAATAAAGATGTGATTCGAGCAGCATGAGTTCTTTGTACAAGCAATACATATTCTAAAAGATACCTCACATATAAAGGTAGCTATTTTAAAGAAAGCAATTCTAATGCTCCAATGTGAATAATATGTTTTTTAATTAAGATGTTTTCTAACTCAATTAATAGAAAAGACAAAAGTATACTTACAAAATTTGAATTATGTATAAGAGAAAATACATTAAAATTCCTTCAAATTTCAATGGCTGAAAAACCTAGAAAAGTGTTATCTTGCCCAAGCAATAAAGGTTTTTCCTTGAACTAATTGGATATTATAATCTCTTCAAAAAAAATTGGATATTTTAAATGAATTAACTCAAATAAGAGATTTCTCACTCGTGAATCATCATTTGTTCAAAGACCATGAAGACTAATTGGAGTTATACAAGAAATTAAATCACATTAATGTTTCTCTAAGTTCGCTAACTCAAGCAAGAAAGCATATTTTTTAAGAGATTTATAATGCATTTTACTCGAGTAAGAAATATTGTCTCGAGCCATATGAATTTTTTACTCAAGCAATACATCTTCTAAGGAATACCTCAATAAATCAAGATATTTTCTAGCTCAAGCAATAGAAAAGATAAAAGTATATATATGATATTTGAATATTCTAGATATATTTGTCTCAACGCTCAAATCAGATGCTTTGTTAAAGTAAGGGATATTTTTACTTAAGTAAATCTGGAGATATAAGAGAAAAATAATTAAAGTTTCTCTAATTTATAATGATTGAAAAAAAAAACTAGAAAATATGATTTCATTTGAGCAATAAGGTTAAAGTAACTACATGAAGTGACTTGAGCAATAGATTTGTTTTTTGAACAAGAAAGCATCATTTTGTGAGAGATAAATGTTCAAGTTCTTGCTACCGGCTCAACAATATCTAACTCGAGTAAGAATTAAGACAATTGTGAGAGATTAATTTACAAGAGTATTTTAGTCAATCAACAAGCTCTTTACTTGAGTAAGAATTATCATAAATGCAATAAAAAAATTATGAGGGTGCATCTTACTCAAAATAGAAAACAATGAGTTTAGCAAGATAAATTACTCGAGCAACACATTTTCAAAGGGACTCCTTATACATTACTTGAGCAAACAATTCTCTTATAACTCGAGTAATAAAAATATAAAAGGACATATACAATGGTTAAATCCTTGAGATAGATGTCTCAATGGTCAAATCCAATGCTTTACTTGAGATGCGAAATATTTTTACCCAAGTAATACTAGAGATAAATGAGAAAATACTTGAGCATGGAAGATCAAGTTGCACACAATAAAAATTAAGATCTTGCTCGAGCAACAAAGACTTACTCAAGCAAGACTTTAATAAAATTCTTCTGTTTAAAATCTTTGAATATATTTTAAAAGATACAAAAATGAAAAAAAAATTATGGACAGCGTAAAATGGTAAGAACATGAAAAAAGTCATGATAGCTATTACAAATCAAGTCATACGTTATGACATAAATATGCAATGACATATCATTAGTGTTAAAAATTGAAAAAAATATATGCATATTTTCAATAAGAAAAGAACTAATATTTCTATTTTTAATTAAATATATGGTATATGAATCACGCAGACCACTAATAAAAAAATGCAGACCAATGATATAAAACAAAATATTTAATTGAAAAAATTTATTATCATAGATATCACTTTATCCATTAAATTTTTAATTTTAAAAATTAATTTAAACCACATAAAGATACTAAGCTAATAAAATGTTTAAATTTATATATTTAATAGATTATCATTATTATTTTATTATCTCAATTTATAACGATAGAAGTCATGCACGCAACGCGCGTGCTGAATTTACTAGTATATTCAAGAGCTAAGATGTTCTCTCTCTCTGCTCTAGATTGTTTATCTTTTACGCATTGCAGAAGAGTATCTATATCTCCGTTGTTAATTCTGTATTATACATAGAGCGAATAATTAAGTGGCTCTGTTGTATTAGCATATAACCGCAATCCTACTATGAAATTTTCTCTTATTACAATTTCACGACCAATTATGCAGTATCAGAACGTATATTAATAAGCTCATTATTCAAATTAAAAATCACAAGTGACCTTCTGTACAAATATTTTATATGTAAAAATATTATTCTCGAATTAGATGTCAAAAATATCAGTATGTATGTAGTGTAAGTGAAATTGAAAGTTCTGTGGCCTAGTAGAATATATGAATTAAATCTTCACTTTTTTCCTATTTTTGAATTTGATAATAAAATATTAATTATTAAAAAAAAAATAAATCAAATTCAAATTTTAAGATAAACAGTAGAACAAAATTAAATCAAATAATATATTTTGACTCTTTAAGATAAAAAATTGTTGGTGATACTCTAAGAGCACTACTAATACGGGCATCAAGCCCGCATTGTATGGTGACATAGATGATGCTCTCCCATTGAGGAGAACATCATCTTTTGGTGTATTGCACTACGATATAGGTGGGTTTCACTTTTTAAAATAATGTTTTTATTAATTTTTAATTTTTTTAAATTTTTTTCTAAAATAAATACACATTCTTTTTTTTATATTCAACACTTTATCATTCCAAAATTTTGCTATTGTACATAATTTATTTTTATATATTTTTTCAATTTAAATATTTTTTCGATCTACTATTTTATTTTTTTAAAAAAAATATTATTTTTAAAAATTCAATTAAATAATTTATTTAATAACTATATTTGTTACTATTTATGTGAAATAAATATTAACTCACAAAAAATATGTAAAATAAATATATTTGTTACTATTTATATATTGTAAATAAATTAAATGATGAGCGAAGTAATTGTGGATCTTATAGTAGTGTATAATGAGATATTAAAGATTAAAGAGATATAATATAATAAGTGAAAGACTAATAAATTATTGATGTGACGGCCTTATGAAATTTTGATGAGTTTATGCATTAGAGGTGCTCTAATAACAAATGGTAGGATAAAATAATTTGTCAAAAAAAATTAATTTGAGGAATTTTTCTATAAAATAACTTAAAATTTTGTAAAGACAAGAAAACTTATCCGAATTCAAAACACACGTATTTGTCGCAAACTCAAAATTATAAAGCAAAAATTTAGCGAATTTGCTTGTTTTAATATGAAAAGAAAAAAAAAACTTAATGCACCAATAATCTTTATTCTATCACGTGAAAAAATTGGTTGTTAAAAACTTCCAAAGAATGGAAGGCTGTCACCCACAAAACCCAAACAGTGGAAGTAAAGAGGAAACCCAAACACCGGTGAAATCGACCCGGAAGCGAGAACGGCGACGACCAACACAGGTGGAGGTCGGAGCCGGACGGTCAGCCGACGTGGAGATGGAGGACAGATGACCAGCGTAATTGGAGGCGGCAAAAAGCCTCCGACGGCACCAAGGTATTTCTCTAACGGCTAGGGTTTTAAGGTTTGAATTGAGATTAAAGGCTGGAGACAAGGAGCTATGATGAATTTAAACATAGATGAGAAGGAATGGGTGATTCACATGAGTAACATTCTCAACAGTGGTGATGAGATTGACATAAAAACTCATGTCTGTATCTTTCAAGTCCCCAGGTCAGTCAGAGACACCAAACCAGAGGCATATACTTCTCAAGTTGTGGCCTTGGGACTGTACCATCATTTTCGGCCTAAGAATTACTATATGCAGAATTGCAAGCTCACTGCTGCTTTACAGGCTCGGAAGCAGTTAAAGCTCTGGGAAATTCTAAAGATGGTGAATACAATCAAGGATAAATTGCCCGATTTCCGTGCTTGTTACCATGACCACTTGGGTCTCGAGAACGAGACTTTGGCTTGGTAATAGGGAGCGCGACTCTGAGGGTTCCCTCAGGTATGTCCCTCCCTCACTAAAAGATGGTGTCTGTGTGGCAACGTTTACTCATGCTGATGTTGCTTCTGAATGCCTTAAGTGGGAACACACTATAGTGAGAAGTGTTTATGGCCTTATTCTTGGCTTTACCGCTATTCAAGAGTTTTGCTTTAGCGCGATGGAAATCGGTGGGTTTTGTCTTTGTTCATCAAGTTGCATCTAATGTCTTCTTATTCAACTTTTCCGATGCGGAGGCTCAAGCTAGGGTTCTTAACAATGGTCTGTATAATTTCAACTATCGTCCTATAATGCTTCAAGCTTGGAGGCCTATAATGAATTTTGATCTTTGTCAAGTTCAAAAGTTTCCTGTGTGGTTGAAATTTCCTGGTCTTCCTCTTTAATTTTGGTCTTTGAAAATTCTAAGTCGCATAGAGAGCTTGCTTGGTACACCTCTTTTTGCTGATCAGTGTACCATAAATAGAGCTCGGCTGAGTTCTGCGCGCATTCTTATTGAAATGGATGCTCAAGGTGCTTATCCTGAAGTGGTTACACTTGAGGGGCAGGGTGGCATCCAATTCAATCAAACTGTGGAGTATGAATGGAGACCTATCTATTGCTCCCTTTGTAAAGGTGAT